>ML664226.1:2439405-2683286 GCA_007570785.1 Antilocapra americana
GCAACCATCTTCTCAGGGAGCAAGTGCATTCTGCCATTTCCCCGCCTGCCACGAGCCGAGGGTTCAGCACTTTGATATCTTCAGGTGCCATGTAGAAATTGGGTGGCACTCTCACTTCTAAAAACTCTGGCCCTAGGACTTCCCTGGTGGTGCAGTGGTGAACACTCTGCACTCCCAACACGGGAGACCTGGGCTTGATCCCTGATTGGGGAACTAGATTGCATGAGCTGCAAGTAGAGAAGGCTGTGCACCACCAAAATAGACTGGCCCTATTTCCCCAGATCCTTTCCCCACGTCCCTGCCCTGGCCCATCACCCCCGAAACCCACAGGAGAAGCCTTCCTTGTCTTGCCCAGCTTCTGGTGATTTGCTGGTGATCTTCGGCATTCCTTGGCAGTCCTCCGTCTTCACGTGACTGTCTTTTCCTTCTGGAGTGTCTGTCTGTGTCCAAATGTTCCCTTTTAATAAGCAACATTTTTATAAGGAACACATTAACAGTCATGTTGGATTAAGGCCCACCCCCCATGACCTCATCTGAATTTGACCATCTGCTAAGACTCTCTTTCTAAATGAGGTCACGTTCACAGGTGAGGATTTCAGTATATCTCTTTGGGGGACAGAATTCCATTCATAACACCCCCCAGTCCACTTTCCAGGTGGCAGCCTGAGGGGCAAAGCGCAAACCCAATTCTGTCCTTTCTCTGCTCTACATTCTTCCAAGACAATGGAATATTGTCAGCCACCAAGCCGGAGGAACCTTGAAAATACTATGCTGAGTGAAAGAAGGGAGACACAAAAAGATTTCATGTAGTAAAATTTCATGTACAATCAAAAGATTCACATTTATTATACTTAATAAGAAATGTCCAGAACAGGCAAATCCAGAGTCAGAGCAGGGATCGGTGGTTGACTGGGACTGGGCCTTGGGATGGGGAATTGAAAGTGAGTGCCAAGCGGTTAAGAGTTTATTTAGGGAGTGATGAAAACGTTCTAGAATCGACTGTGGTGAAGGAAACACAGCTCTGTGAAGACACCAAAGGCACTGAACTATACACTTTAAATCGGTGAATTTTATAGTATGTGAATTACATCTCAATAAAGCCACCCAGGTGGCGCTAGTGGTAAAGACCCCGCCTGCCAATGCAGGAGACATAAACGAGGGTTCGAGCCCTGGGTCGGAGAGATCTCCTGGAAACGGGCACGGCAATCCACTCTGAAATTCTTGTCTGGAGAATCCCATGGACAGAAGAGCCTGGTGGGCTACAGTCCATAGGGTCGCGAAGAGCCGGACACGACTGAGGCGACTTAGCAGGCCCAAGTCTGCAATCTTTCTGGCTCTCCAGCGCCCTCTGGAGGAAGCCCTGGCTCATTGCATGGTCCTACATTCTAATGCGTCCGCGCATGACGACCCCACATTGCTGTGGACACGAAACTCACAAGAGGCTATAAAGCCACGCACAGAGACTGCTGTGTACAAGGAGGTCCCCAGTTATAAAGATTCGCTTGGCCACAGGATCCCACCCAGACACATCCCCAGACACAGCTATGGATCATACCAGGTAGCCCCGTGGCCTCGTCTACCATCCCAGTCAGACACCAAGGTGGGCATTCTGCCAGCTATTGAGAATGTGTATCTCAGTTGTGCATTCCAGAATCGGGCAAGTTATCACACGATGGATTCGGAGATGCCCTGGGCCACGGTGAGACGCATCTAAGCAGAATAAAAACTAATCACCTGAAATCCACGAACCCCTTCTGACTGATGGCCTCGGTGACGTTTGAGGTCTTCAGAAATCAGCATTAGTTCAGACCCCAGTATCTGGCAGTCCCTGAAAGCCTGATTATTTCTTTTCCCCCAATGTACAGTGACCCTGGTCAAAGGCTGTTAGTCCCTTTGGGGAAAACTGGTAAAAAGATTAACAGTATGAATTTGGGTCAGAGTCCTGGGGTCCTTCCTTGAGGGGTCCTGGTCTCCCCTCATTCAAGGAGTCCTGGATCTGTGACCTGGGGATTGATGGAAGGGCCGTGATTATCCGGTTTTAGGATTTGGGTTAGACTTTGTATCATTATACCCAGAATTCTCCCACTCATACAGATCAAGTAAGAACTTAGTGAACGGGGCATCTACTTTCCCCTTAGGAGCGTCAAAATCAACTACCAGGGCCTCTGCGGATTGCTGTTTGCGGGGCTGTCCCTGGTGGTGGCCACGCCCACACGCGGTGGTCACGCCCATCGCGTGGTGGTCACGCCCACCTGGCCTTTGGCCGCTCCGTGCCACGTCTCTGTCCCAGCCGCCCGGATCCGATGATTCCCCACTACATTTAAGTTGTCCAGTTCAGGGGCGGCCACCATGAAGTCTGGTCTGCAGAGAAGAGCTGCACTGGGGACACAGCCAAGGCTACGGACACACGCAAGGTGGTCCCCAGTTTCAAAGACCCATCGTGCCCCACAATCCCACCCAGAGGCTCGTTGTCATGGACACACGCTCACACGGAGGCATACAACCTATACTGAGGACAGCGTGACAGCCACAGCCACCACGCAGCCCTTCGTCAGTGACATACATCCCTTTCAGGAACAGGCTCGGCGGCGGGCGCAGTCCTGGTGGCAGCCAGTGCACCAGCAGCCGCGCGCGCGCACACGCGCACACGCGCGCGCGCGCACACACACACACACACACACACACACACACACACACACAACCACCCGGACCTACTACCACCCAGCATGCAGGCCACCCCTCAGACCCGTTCGAGTCCCCACCTCCCCGGCCCGCCCCACTCAGCAACACCCACCCATTGCACAGGCTGCCCCAGAAAGCAGGGTTCAGCTGGTTCCTCACCCCAGGAAGTGGGGGAGGTATTTTTAGTTACAATTAACCTCCCGTCCAATTTCTCTTCTCCCCCATGGCACATTAAATTGGTTTAATTAGAGAGGGCTAAACGAAAGGCATTTCCAGTCGGCGCTGGAGAACGTGGGGGAGGGGGAGAGAGGCGCTTCCCCTCCCCCACTTGCCAACCTCCCAAGCTGCCCCCTCGGCAGTCAGGCCAGGTCACACCTATGTGAGAGCTTCCCCTTGGAGTTGCTCTCAGGTCTTGGCCCCGCCCTGTCCCCTCCCCTCTAACCCTCCGCTGTGTGTGTGTGCTGAGACAGGACTCTTGGCGATCCTATGGGCCAGGCTCCTCTGTCCATGGAATTCTTCAGGCAATACTACTGGAGTGGGTTGCCATTCCTTTCTCCAGAGGATCTTCCTGACCCAGGGATCGAACCCAGGTCTCCCTCATTGCAGGCAGAGTCTTTACCATCTGAGCCACCAGGGAAGCCACTGGAGATCCTTCTTGCTGTCTAGTTCTCATCCATCCCATTTCAGTCCCTGAAAGTTTGGGGAGAGACAAACTCTAATCACAGTCACTGGAACAATATCTGACTCAGAAAGCAGTTTGTGGTAGGCCCTTTAAAAATCTGGACTCTTAGAATTATTATTATTGTTTTTTAATGAGAGGCTGTGAAGCAAGTGGTTAGTGCACAGGCTTCTGAGCTGCCAGGCTATGTGGGTTTGAATGGCAACCTCCACTCTCCAGCTCTGTGACCCCACGTGAACGATTTCACCTCTCTGGGCCTCAATTTCCTCATCTGGGAAATAGGGTCAGTGATCACACCTCCTCCTGGGACTTAAATGTAAGGGTTTACTGGGTTGGTAGATATAAAGCTCCTAGAACACAGTCTTTGGTTGTTTTAGTCGCTCAGTCATGTCCAGTTCTTTGTGACCCTGTGAACTGTAGCCCACCAGGTCCTCTGTCCATGGGATTTCCCAGGCAAGAATATTGGAGTGGATTTCCATTTCCTTCTCCAAGGGATCTTCCCAAGCCAGGTATCAAACCCGCGTCTCCTGCATTGCAAGCAGTTTCAGGTAAATAAATGTATGAAAGAAGCATTGGCATTCCATATCCCTACCCTGCTCTGTTTCTTAAGACACCATCAACTTCTAACAGACTAAATGCTGTGTTCATTGTGGGCCTTCCCCACTGGGGTGTCGAGCCCCTCCGCCCCAGGGCAGGGTCTCTGCCTTGTTCACTGATGCAATGCATGAGCAGAGGGTGAGTGCCCAGGATATGCCTGCGGCCAGGAGGAATGAAGGATGAGGAAAAGCAACTGAGTCTCAGAACTACAGAATTGCTTCCTCTGCTCTCCACCTGTTTCCCAGGCACCTGCTGGGTGTAAGGTGCTGTCTGATGCCCCAGGTCACTGCAGTGACTGAGAAAAACAAGTTCCTGCCTTCCAGAATGGCTAGATTCCAGCCAATAAATGTTACTTGTGCAGTTGTGTCCGACTCTTTGTGACCTCATAGCCATGGGGTTGCACAGAGTCGGACATGACTGAGGTGACTTAGCATGCATGCATGCATGCATTGGAGAAGGAAATGGCAACCCACTTCAGTATTCTTGCCTGGAGAATCCCAGGGACAGAGGAGCCTGGTGGGCTGCCGTCTATGGGGTCGCACGGAGTCAGACATGACTGAAGCGACAGCAGCAGCAGCAGCAGGTTCTTCTGTCCATGGGATTCTCCAGGCAAGAATACTGGGGTGGGTTGCCATTCCCTTCTCCAGGGGATCTTCCTGACCCAGGAATTGAACCCAGGTCTCCTGCATTGCAAGGAGATTCTTTACCATCTGAGCCACCAGGGAAGCGCCTAAGGAGATGGGCAAATAGGTGATGGAGAGAATTCCAGGGAGGGGCTGATAGGGGGCAGGGAAGGAGGTGGTGAGAGAGAGTGGTGAATGAAAGGGGGTCCTTTGCTTTGACTGTTCCTGTGTTTTTGCAAAGGTGATCTGTGAGCCAGGAAGTTGTCCCAGGCACAGGGAAGAGCCAGGACAGATGCCTCTAAAGGGGATAGAGCTGGACATTTACCACAAACAAGGTTCAGACCTAAGCATCTTAGAATCCACACTGGTGTCTTGGGAACGAACACAGAACCATCAGACCCCAGAGTCAATAGCAACTGATGTTCAGATGAGGGGGATTCCCAGGTGGCGACAGTGGAAGAACTCGCCTGCCAATGCAGGAGGTATAAGAGATGCAGGTTTGATCCCTGGGTCAGGAAGATCCCCTGGAGAAGGGAATGGCAACCCACTCCAGTACTCTTGTCTGGAAAATTCCATGGACGGAGGATCCTGGTAGGCTACAGTTCATGGGGCCGCAAATAGTCGGACTGAGCGACTTCACTTTCACTTTGAATAATGAAGCTTTGGTGTGATTTGTTACACAGCATTAGCTAACTGATACATATGGAGGGCCTGGGGAGAGAGCAGGGTACAGACTATCAATTATTGTTATAATTAGTAACTCATGAGCTTCAAACTATGAGAATTTGAATCCTGGAAGAGACACACGAACTCAGATTGGTGGCTTTTTAAGACTTTATCATTAAAAAAAAAAAAGAAAGAGAAGACAACAGAAGTGGGAGGTTGAGGAGAGGGGAAAGAGGGTGGTGGGCTGGGAGGATGAAGGGAACCTCCCCAAATGTCAGATCCAGGTGACCTTCCTTCCCTGATGGCCCCAGCCCACCCCCAATCCCTTCTCTGTCCTGGGGGTCGAGGGGTCCCCAGCCACCATCTTCTGAAGACCCAAGCCTGGGATCTCAGCTTGGGTTTTGGGCAGAGGTGAGGGCACAAGTGGGGTGCAGGGCCGGGAGGCCTTGTCTTTGTCCTTGAGAGACCCTCGAGTGGGTGCTCAGACCCCTCATGTCACAGCAGGGTCCCAGGGAGGTAGGCGTTGAGTTGGGGGGGCCGTAGGAGGTGGGCCAGGTGGCAACTGGAAGCAGGTAAGAGCCTGAAGCGGTCACAGTCCAGAGGGTGGGGTCTGTGAAGAGGAGAAGAGAGGCCAAGTCAGGAGGTGGGGAGCAGTCTGGACCTATATCAGGCCTTCTGTGACGTCCCCATCAACCTTAGAGGGAGAGAGACACACAGAGACAGAGGCAGAGAATCGGGACAGACATGGAAGAGGGAGAGAGACAGAGAGGAAAAAATAAAAACAAAAGGAGACAGTCAAGATAAAGCGATAAAGACAGGCAAGAGGGATGGACAGAGCAGGACAGAGAAGAGACATGGAGATAATCAGAGATGGAGATGTGGAAAGAGAGAGAGTGAGAGAGACAGAAATAAAGAGAAAGACAAAGGAAAAGGCAAAGGTTGGGGAGAGAGAGAAAAGAGCGAAGAGAGAAGTCGGAGGAGAAAAGGCAGCTTCCTGGGGCAACAGGAAGCTGCCCAGAGGTCTGCTGTCCCAGAGGTCCCCTGGGACCAGGGCCCACCTGTCCATGGTTGGTCAGGGCAGAGCTGAGATACCCATGGACCTGCCAGGCCCTGAACAAACCTGTCCATCTCTCTTCCCAGACTCAAGCTTCCAGAGTCCTCCATGTGTCAGCCCTCATTTCACAGCCTTTCTACAGGCCCTGAGTTCATTACTTACCCATTTGACTTACCAACCTCAGGCCAGCCCAGTCCTTTTTTATGTGGGGTGGGGAGGGGAGAGGGGTGCAGCCCGAAAGACTGTCTCATAGCCTTTGCATATACTGTTCCTTCCTTTCCTGCCTCACTCCTTTTATTCTCCTGGTCTCAGCTCCAAAGTCCCCTCCTCCAGGAAGTATTCCCTGAACCTCCCAGCCTGGGTTCAGTGCCTGCTCCAGGTTCTTCCAGTTCCTGGGTTCCCTCCTCCCAGCCTATAATGACCTGCTTACTATAGGTCATTACTGTCTAGGGACAGGTCTGTCTGGACTGTGAGTCACATAGGGGCAGGACTGGGCTGGCATAGTCACTGCTGTGTCCCCACACCACCTGTGTTCCTAGCACCACCCAGCACAGAGCTGGGCACCCTGCTCTGGGTGGGCTCACTAAGGGAGTCTGAAGGTCTTACAAAGGGTTGGGAGTAGCATAATCCCCACCCCAGTGTCCCTAGACCTAGGACACTCACGTTTCTCCTGACTTCAGCCTCTATAGATAATGCCACTCTCCTTCTAAGTTCAAACTCATCCCCATTGATCCTGGAAGACAAAAGTGGGGTATTAGTGGGTGTTCACTAGACACCTGCATATGCCCCCTCCCCCTTCTTTCCTGAAGGGAATCCTCTATCAGGACAAACTGAGTCATCATTTAAGAGGGTGGTGGTGGTGGTTTAGTCGCTAAGTCGTATCTGACTCTTGCAACCCTGTGGACTGTAGCCCGTCAGGCTTTTCTGTCCTTGGGATTTCCCCGGCAAGAATATTGGAGTGGGTTGCCATTTCCTTCTCCAGGGGATCTTCCCGACACAGGGATAGAACCCGTGTCTCCTGCTTTGGCAGGTGTATTCTTTACTGCTGAACCACCAGGGAAGCCTGTTTAAGAGGGTGCTGGTCCTTTAAGCAAAAATGGAACTTTACACTGGATGGGTGAAATCTGGAAGAAGCAAACTCTGGGAGGAAAACACAGGGAGCAGGAAACCTGTGTCTGCATCTCCAACTCCCCTCTTACGCAAGTGAAGCATTTCAACGACGTAATCTCAGAAGAAGGGGGCACCATCTTGTTTAGGGGCGTGGCCTGGTACCCTGGGGTGTGGCTTAGTTAAGGAGGCGGGCGGGGCCTTACCTGGCGGCCTGACGGTCACATGTGACTGAGTTTCGGTGTAGCCCGCCATGGGCTGGCCCTCTGGACTGAAGGCTGCACCCTGCCCTGTTGAGGGATGCAGGCTGAGCCCCAGGATGCCTGGTCCAGGCTTTGGCACTCCCCTAGAAACACAAGGCCCTCTGTCCCCACCTTCTCCCTGTACCTGTGCGGTTGGATTGATCAATCATTGGTTGCACGATGCGACGCCGAGCGTTAATGAACCTGGGAGGGGGCCATGGAAACGGAGGAGGGTGCAAAGAATGAGTGGAAGAGAGGCCCAAACGAACACAGAGAGAAAGAGAGCGAGTGGGCTAGAGAGGACAGATAACAGGGGCCGCCGGAAGAAGAGAGGCTCCGAGGGGCTGCGGGGCCTCCTTCAGCACCGCGGACAGCGCCCGGTCTCCCACCCTGGCGGGCCCACGGACCGCCCAAGCCTCCTGTGTCACTCACCAGTTGTTGACTTGCAGGATGGTGAGCCCTGTGTCCTGCGCCAGCTGTTTCTTCTGCTCCTCTGAGGGGTACGGGTGCTGTAGCCACCAGCGAGAGTTACTCTGCTTGCCTGGCTGCCCTTTGATCCCCAAGGCCTGGCCTGCTCAGGTTCCCCAGGGGGATTGGCAAGCCCAGGCTGGGGCAGGCCTGGGAGAGCCATCATGTCTAAGCTTCTGTGCTCCCAGGAGCCCAACGGAGGGAGACAGAGCCAAGCTTTGGGCAATTACCCTTGCATCCTGCCCCACCCCCCACCTCTTCCAGCAATTAGAGGCTAATTGGCCAACTCTCACTAGGGAGGTGGAGCTGGGGTGGAGTTGGGACTCCACCACTCTGGGGAAAGGAGGCAAAGCCCAGCACCAGCCCTGGCTGAGTCCATTAGGTCCTTGTGTATGTCTCTCCCCGTCCCAGTCTCTGGCTCTCCCCCTCTGTGACTCAATCTCCCTTTGTGTCTCTCTTGTTCTGATTCAGTGCTCCCTAAATCTCCCCATCCCTATCTTCATTTCAGCTTCCCCTTGTCTATCTTCCCATCTCTATTTTACCATCCCTCTCTGTGAGGCAGAGGGGTGCAGCAATTAAGGCCAAACTGCCGGCATTTAAACCCACTTCTGGCTATGAGACCTCAGTCTCCTCATCTGCAAAATGGAGCTAATAACATCCCTGCCCTCAGAGGGATATGTTTGGCTGGATGGTGGATGATTGACAGGTGGGTGAATGGGTGGGTGGGTTGGCAGGGAGGACTGGGCGAATCAGGAGTCCTTAGTGGCAGTCGGCACACAGGTGGCAACCATAGATGTTTGCTCTTGTCACTCCCCATCTGCTTGAGAGTCTCCCTCCATTTCCCACCTGCTTCAGCCTCCCGTCTCCAGGTCTCAGTTCTATGCAGACATCCTGCCCCATCTCTCTCTCTGCCCACCCAATGCCCAGGGCCCCAGGGCTCTCACCGAGAGGTGCTGGAACAACCAGGCTCTCATGATGTTGGTGGCCACCTTGGGGAAGATTCCTCTCTTCTTGTTCCGCCGCCGCTCCTGGTCCAGCTCCTCGTCCTCTCCCCCAGAGCTGGGAGAGGCCACGCTGGTGTCCAGCCCATCTCCTGAGGGGGGAGAGGGGTGCTGTGCTTGTGGACAGGGAAGGTGGGGGACTAGAGGGACCCAGAACCTCCCTCTGAGGCACCACTCCACACCCCAGTGATCCTTGTCCCTCTGGAAGTCCTACCTGCTGTCTAACTTCAATCCTCTGCCTGACTCCCACCTTTCCCCTCTGCTTCTCAAGTTTCTCACCTTGGTCACTGGAGTTGTCCCCACTCTGGGAGGCCAGGCCCCCGCTGGATGGACCTGGGGTCCCTAAATGTACAGACCCGCTGTCTTCATGGTCTCTAATCCATGTAGTATTCTGGAAAATAGGAGTTGGAAGTCAGTGTCAAAGCTTGGGGTGCAAAATACTACAGTGACTAAGACCAAGGGCTCTGGAGTTAGGGCTTCTGAGTGTGAAGCCTGTCTCTGCCTCTTTGCTGGCTGTGCGACCTTGGGCAAGCCACTTCGCCTCTCTGTGCCTCAACTGGAAAGCAATAACTGTCCAACCCACCCCTCTCAGAGTGTGGTAAGGATTCAATGAGTTAATTTACGTAAAGGCACATAGCAACCGTTCAATAAAGATGAGCTTGTACAGATCTCCCGCACCCTATCTGAAATCCTTGGAAACCATCCTTGCTGCAAAATTCAAAACTTTTCACATCTTTCAGCAGTAAAATCAGTGCACATGCCATGTATTTCCTAACACCCACAGCAGGGTATGGGGCATAACCTCGTCATCAAACTCATTAACATTTCTGAAGCAAAATGGATGAATACTTAACTAAGTGGAATAAATAAAGGCTATAAATAGCCTCTCATTAGTTCAGGTCAGATTTTGCTGCCAAATGAGTTTGCACTAAACTTACAGGGGAAAAAAAAATACCAACTTTCAGTTTTCAGAGATATGAGTGAGTGAGTGAGTGAGCGAAATCGCTCAGTCGAGTCTGACTTTTTGCTACCTCGTGGGCTATAACTTATCAGACTCCTCCATCTAAGGGATTCTCCAGGCAAGAATACTTGAGTGGGTTGTCATTTCCTTTCAGAGATTTGGGGGGGCTCAAAATTACAGATCAGGGACTCCAAGGCCATATTTTCTTTATCCAAACTCCTATGTGTTTTGAGGAATTTGACAACGCATTGAATTCACCTCTGTCCCAGCTTTGCGTCCCAGGAGGCCTACTGATCCCGCATAGATACATCAAGAAGCATCAAGACTTTGTCATTCAATTGTTGGGAGGCAGACTGGGTGGAAATGGCCACAGGCTGTTGCTGAGCCCCGGGGTGACCTCCTTCCCATGTTGAATATTCTAGATCCTGCCCGCTGCTTTGTAATCAGTCCCCCAGCCCTGCAAATAACCCAGAGTGGATGTATCATCTGTGTTCTGCCAGGGCTCAGCCTGAGACACTTGGTAGCTTAGAGAATTTTCCTCTGGGCTCAGAACATCTGTGCGGAATTTAGAGTTTGTGGGCCTTGGGGATGGGCTGTGTGCAGGCTGTAGGATCATTAGGTCTGAAGCCTTTTGAGCTTTGTTGGACCATTCACCCTCTCCTTCTGGTGCTGGATCCATCTGGATGCTGTGGGTGCATATGTGTTAAGTTGCTTCAGTCGTATCCGATTCTTTGCGACCCTGTGGACTGGAGTCCACCAGGCTCCTCTATCTATAGGATTCTCCAGGCAAGAATACTGGTGTGGGTTGCCATGCCCTCCTCCAGGGGATCTTCCTGACCCAGGGATCAAACCCGTGTCTCTTATGTCTCCTGCATGGGCAGGCGGGTTCTTTGCCACTAGCACCATCAGTGTACCTGATGCTGTCCTGAGACTGCCGTGTGGCATGTCAGTGTGAACGTGCTTATGTCCCTGCCCATCACGGCAAGGGCACCCTGGAGAGGAGGCGTCTGTGGTGTAATTGTCACCTGGGCAGAGCTGAGACACGCAGCGGTGTTTGAGCATGGCTGTGTCACTCTCGGAACTGGCCAAGTGGCTGTATCCGACAAGGGCAAGGCTATGTTTAGTTTTCTAAGCTTGTGGCTTTAGTTCTGAGGGATGGGAGTGTGTGTGGTTACCCTGATTCCTGCATGAGATGCCAGGTGACTCAATGATCCTGCGTGTGTGGAGGGAGGTGTCATGGCCATGGGAGTGTGTTGGTGGCTGAGCGAAGATATGGAATATGACTGTGCCTCCGAGGGAGTTGCAACGGGTCAGCACACGCACAGGGTGTGCCACGGAGAGGGTGCATACTATGGGTTGTCCAGCTGCCCTTGTGGCTCAGCGGGTAAAGAATCCACCTGCAATGCAGGAGACATACGAGACGTGGGCTCAATCCCTGGGTTGAGAAGAGGCCCTGGAGAAGGCAAAGGCTACACACTCCAGTATTCTTGCCTGGAGAATCCCATGGACAGAGAGGCTTGGTGGGCTACAGTCCACAGGGTCGCAAAGAGTCGGACACAACTGAAGCGACTTGGCACATGCACTCATGGGCAGAGGCTCACCTGTGACTTCTGACTGTGCATGCTCAAGTCTGTAGAGTTGTGATGCGGCTGTGCGCCTGCATCTGGGGGCGGGTGTTATATTGTATAATTGTTGAGTGCGTTGATAGCGTGACGGCCTTGTGGGCGTGGGCCTCCTTGGGATCTGCATAGCTGCTGTGTGATTGTTACCTGGGTGCTCAAGTCTATGAAACTGTCGTCTGATGGCATCAGAGACTGAATGGATCTGGAGCCACGTGGTCATTGACTGGCATGGTGTGTGCCCACGCCAGGTGGAGTTTGACTGTTAGGGGATTGGGGAAACATGTGTGTGCATGTGCGCATGCACTGGGGTCGCTCTGGGTATAAGTGTGACTGCAGCTGAGTTTGTATGGCAGGATCTGGGGCTGTTGTGTGCCTGAGGTCTATGCACCATGCACACACACACACGTCCTCTAGAATGGCAGTGTCTTGGTCAGGCTGTGAGATCTATGACCCTGTTATGCCACTGGGCTGTGTGTGTTTAAGAGTGCACTGCATGTTATTACCTGGCTCTGAGTGTACTGGTTTGTGTGGCTATGCGTGAACCTGTGTGGGTGTAGCCAAGTTCACGGCGGGTGTCCGCAGCTGTTGGGGTGTATGTGCGTGCTTCCGCCCAGCTGTACCACAGTCTGTACAGCTGTTGCATAGTCGGTGCATGTTCCATGGTCAGGCTGTGACTGGCTGTGCCTGCCTGAGGCTGTGTGATGGTGTGCATGACCCACCCCCGCCCCAGCTCTCTGGGCATGCCTTTGGTGGTAGGGCGGTGCCTGCTGCCCCATGCTGAGCCCACCTGGTCTGGGAGGCTGGGGCAGGAGGCCGGGTAGTCGTCAAGGTCCTCTCTGCAGCTGCTGTCCCGATCCTCGATGACCAGGTCGATGGGCATCTTCCCCTTGAGGCAGGTGATGTAGCGGTGACAGAAGTTGTCGCACAGGTCGTGGACCTGAGGGGGCACCGGGGTACTGGGGGGGCCACCCAGGGGCCAGGGCTGGGGTGCACAGGGGTGGGGGCTGGCCTTCTGCTCCAACTCTGCTAGGGAGAGAGCCTGAAGGAGGGGTGAAGGGGGCAAGAAGGAGAGGGATGGGGGTCAGGGAGGGCGTGCGGGAAAGTGAGAAGCACTTACCTTCTCCAGCTCCAACAGGTGGAAGCGGAGCACTTGAATGGCCTGTATCATCTGAAAACAGACAGAGGAGCGGGGAGAGGGAGGGAAGCAGGGAGGGAGACAGAGAGAAGGAGGAAGAGGAGGAGGTGAAAAAAAGAGAAGGAGCAGAAGAAGGCGAGGAGGAGGAGGAGGAAGAGAGACAGAAAAACAGAAAAAGTGCATTGGATGACAGAGGGAGAGTACAAAGAGAGCAAAGACCAATCAACAGAGGCAGAGAGAAATTGACAACAGAGACGGAGACCCAGGATTAAGGAATGAGGCAGTGTGAGATTGAGATCAGAAATAAAGAAAGAGAAGCAAGAGGTGCGAGAGAAAGAAGAGGACTCATCACAAGAGAGGTGAGCTAAGGTCATTTCTAATAAAAACACCCCATCCTTTGCCTGCGTGGCCTCTGATATGGGGCCCACCCTTCACCTGAAAACTACATTTCCCAGAGCCCTTTGCCAAAGAGTTTAGCCAATAGGAAGCTCTGGTGGGAGCTGGACCAGGAAAGGAAGGGACAAGCTGGGGTATTTATCCTTCTATCTGCCTCTCCTCTCCCTCCCTCCTTTCTCTCCCTTCTCTCTCCTCACCTCTCTGCAGCCAAGTGGTTTCATTTATTTCGGTGTGGACTCTGTTCTTCTGACTGATAGAACTAGCTAACACTTAATGAGTCCCCAGTCTGTGCCAGGCATTGGCTCAGTATATACTCAGAATGGGGCTTCCCAGGTGGCGATCGTGATAAAGAACCCTTCTGCCAATGGGTTCCATCTCTGGGACGGCAAGATCCTCTGGAGGAGGAAATCCTACCCACTCCAGTATTCTTGCCTGGACAATCCCTTGGACAGAGAAGCCTGGTGGACTCCAGTCCGTAGGGCCACAAAGAGTCAGACATGACTGAAGCAACTTAGCACTCATGCTCATTCTCACAACAGCCTTACACGATAGAAATTATTACTAGTTACACTTTACAGATGAGGAAAACAAGGCCTAAAGAGGTAGACCTACTTGCCCTGGATCTTAGAACTAGTAAGTGTAAGTGGGATTTGAACTCAGGCCCTCAGGTCCCTGTTCACAAACTCTAAGCTGCACTGCACTGCAAATGAGCAAAAATTATCACTATTTGAGGACATGGGACAGGTGGTCTCCTCTCTGCTCCCACAATCAACCCCAGGGCTATGGAGGGTGGAACAGGAGACCCCCTTGGAGGAGGGGTTGTTGGGGAGGACCCAGGTCTCACCAGATTGTCCAGCTCTGGGTTGGAGGAGAAGAGGGGCCTCTCGGAGCGGACCTGGGAGAAAGAGAGAGGCAGGGGAGGGCACATCCCATCTCCTGCCCACGCCCCCCGCCACTTCACTGGCTCTCTTGGGACAGTGTGGATGCTGGGTGCCCACCTGCTTGGCAAAGGCTGCAATGTCTTCGTTGAAGGAATCGGAGGAGCAGACGTCACCACCCGGGGGTGTGCCCAGCCCAGTCCCAGCCCCATCACGGGGAGAACACGTGGCCAATTCACATTTCTCAAAGACCAGGGCCAGCAGCGGGAAGAGCGGGTGGCTGGGGGAAGCAGGAGGAGAGAGGGTTCATGAGGGGTGGGCGGGGGTGGGGTGGGGCTGTAAGTATGGTGCAACCGGGAGGCGGACAGGAGACCCATAGGAAAGAGGTGGAAAGACAGACGCAGAAGGAGAGAAACATATCCCGAGAGACAAAGAAACGGGGTGAGGGGGCCACATCCCGAGAGCCCTCAGCCTTGTCCCACTCACCCATAGATCTCATCTTTCTCCCTTCTCAGGCCGTCACTGTCCAAGCCTGGGGGCTGGGGAGGCCGGTGGGGGCCATAGGGCCCGGGGGCTCTCGGTGCCGAGGACACCGCCTCCGAGAAGCCAGCCAGGGCTGCGGTGCTGTCCACGATGCCAGGGTAGTGGGGCAGCTCATCATACTGGTGGGGAGGTGAGAGGGGAAGCCCCAGGGAGGTGTCGACACAACAAGAAACCTTCCTACCCTCTCACCCAGGAGATGCCCCCACCCTGCCCAGCCACCTGCCCTCCTGTCCCCATAGAGCTGTCTGGGTGGGACCAAAGGCCCCATCCTCAAGCTTTCAGTTGGATCCATGGACTGTGAAAAACGTCCTATCAGAGATTCCAGATGTATGGGCAGGAGGGTCCAAGGGAGAGAGACTGACCCAGGTCTCAGATCTGAGGCTCGGAGGGTCAGGGATTGGCTGGTTGGTAACCCTCAGCTTCTCCCGGAGTGAGGAGGGGAGAGATATTCAGAGAGAAGGGGAGAGAAGAGAGAGACTGGGAGGCAAATGAGAGAGAGAAAGCTTAGAGGGAGGGAGAGAGAAAGAGAAATGTTGGGAGAGGCAAAAAAAGGCAAAGAGAAAGAAACAAGAGATAAGGAGAGATGCAGAGACAGAGGGAAGAGTAGAGAGGGAGAGAGACACACAGAGAAGATACAGGAGAAACAGGCAAAGGGAGATGGGGACCGAGAGGCAGAGGAGGGGAGAGAGAGGAGCAGGAGGGAGAGATTGATTTTTGCTCCTGGACACTGCCTATCAAAGCAGTGCATTGTTTGTACACAAATGTACGCATACAGTCTCCCCGACTTCAATTTCATTTCACAAACCAATATGCACATCTGAGTGCATCTTAACAACTTGTCACACTCCATTCCCCATGTGAACCCACCACACACACACACACACACACACACACACACACACACACACACAGCCAAAGCCAGGCTCAGGAATGAATGAATGAATGAAGGCATTAGACATTTAGCACCGTGCCTGGCACACATTCAATACACACTTGTTGAAACCAAGTATAACCCAGCACAACCACACAAACCCACTCGTGCCGACCGCCCCAAAGAGAAGCCAAGCTTGAGATTTCTCTCTTCTATCATCACAGAAGCAAATGGAGCAGGGAAGCCAGGGAAACCTGAAGTCACCCAGGTCCCACCCTTTCTTTTGAGGGAGAAATTGAGCTTCAAAGAGGCAGAGGGACTGGAGAGGGGGGAGTTCCAGCGTTCCTGCCATCGCAGAGGGCTCTGAAAGTGTGTCTCTGCCCTCTTCTCCTAACTTCTCCTGAGTCCTAAAGTTGAATCCAACTGCCCCTCACAGCTCATCCCCGCACATGTTAGGACATCCCGGATTCTTGCGGTGTTCCTGCTCCCCCACCCCCCACTTCCACTTCTAGAGGTGCACGCTCACCTCTTCGCTGACCTCTCATCTCTCAGAACCAGGAGAGAGAGAATCCCTTAGCCCTGCCTAGCCAGACCCACCTCCCCAGCCCTGTCCCCACCCCTAACCCTCCGGGAGGACTTGAAACAAAAGTAGACCGGGGAGAAGAATGGGGGAGGGCAGAAAGAGAAAGGGGGTAGGATAAAGGGCCTGGGAGGGAGGGGGAGACCAGGGGCAGAGAAGGGGAGACCGAGGGGCAGGGAGAGGGGAGGAGAGAAAGAGACGGCAGAGGGAGCGCGATGGGCTGAAGGGGGCCACAGCTCCCCCAGGGAGGCGATGGAAGGATGGGAAGGGGGGGTGGGGGTGCGACGACCGACCGGGGCGCAAGATCGCCCGCCCTCACACCTACCCTCCGGGCCATGGGCTGATGCCGGCGGCAGCTCCCGGGTCCCTCCAGGGCCTGGCCGGCGGGGAGGGCGCAGCCGGGGGCAGCGGCCCCAGATGGCCCGCGGTGCCGACGCCAGGGGGTGGGGCAGGAGGCTGGGTGCCCGGCCCCCCCACCCCCACCGCTGTCAGCGGCAGGAGCCCGACAGTGCGGAGGCTCCGAGCATGGACCCCCAGCCTCCTGCCCCCGCGGGGGTCACGGCGAGGGAAGGGGCGAGCAGCCGAGGGAGGGCTGCCCGAGGCCCCCTCCCCGGGGCCCCCAGTCCCTCCCCCGGGTCCTGGGAGGAGGGAACCAGCCCGAGACCCTGGGACCGGGAGGCGGGGGACAGAGGGGAGCGGAGGGGCCGGGCCCGGGGCGGCGGGGGGCAGCGGGGGGCGCGTGGAGGCTCCCAGCGCGGTACGAGGTCCCGGCGTTGGCGGGCCGGAGGGATGCTGGCGGCTCCGTCTTGCTCTCTCCCCCTCTCCCGGTCTCTCCCTCTCTCTGTGGTCACATCCGGAAGTTCCACAGCGGAGATGCTTAACCCGCTGTCCGCCGGCGGCTCGACCGCGGGCCGGGCGGGGCGGGGCGGGGCGGGGCGGGGGCGTCCGAGGCCCTCTTCCTTCCCCTCCTCTCCCTCTCCCCGCTCCCCGGGGCTACGGCCGCTTTCGGGGGCGGCTTTTTGTATGGGAGCCTCCGCGCGTCTAGTCCGCCCGGGTCCCCACCCCTCCGGCCTCCCTCTCTCTGCGTCGTCCCCTCTCCCAGCACCGCGCTCTGGTCTTCTCCGTCTTCTCCCCCTCCCGGCCTCCCCGGGTCCTTGTCTGTCTGTCTGTCTGTCTCCCCCTTTCCACCCTTCCCCGTCTCTCTCCATCTCCCTGCTTCCCTCTTTTCCTCTACATATTCCAGTCTCTCTGTCTTCCTTTCTCTCTCTTTGTGCCTCTGTCTCTCGCTGAGTCTCACCCTTTCTCTCTCCCATCTCTGACCCCCCCTACATCTGTGCCTCTCTCCTGGCCCCCCAGACTCCCACAGCCCCTCTGATCAGCCCCACTCCTGCCTCACCCTTTCCTTGCTCTCTCTTTCTCCCTGTTTGTCTGTCTCTGACTGTGAGACAGATCAGAGGAGACCCAGAGACTGGAAGTCGCCGAACCCCTTTTTCTACTTTCTCTTCTTGGGCCAGGACACCCCTCCCCACCCTCCAACTTCCCACCTCTGGGAGACAGGGATACTTATGTGCTTCCCTGAAGCCGTCTGTGTGTGTGTGTGTCCTCGGCTGTGACTGTGTGCCCGATTGTTGGTTCATGCCTGTTGTGGGTGCGTTGTTTCTGTGTATGAATATGGTGAGTTTGAGGTGTTTAAGTGTGTGTTCCTAGAAACCTCACTCTGTCCCTCTGCCCACTTTTGACCTCTGCCTTTTGCAAGTTTCTTAGCCTGTATCCCCTCAGTGGTTCTCTGGAGTTTGTGATGGAATCTCTGAAACTAAAGGTTAAGAGGTGGCTGGTTACACATCTACTGGAGATCCAAGGATTCCCAGAGGAGCCTGGGACCCAGGCAGCCTTTGAAACCGGTGTTCTAGTGAAATAAAGAAGGTATCTGCAATAGAAGTTTATTGAGCACCTACTGTGTGCTGGGTGATGTTCTAGAGATGTCACAGGGAGCAAAAGACAACCTTTCCTGGCCTCCTGGAGCTCACATGCTACTGGGAATGGTGTGGGGGAGAGAGAAGAGTCAGGTAAATAAATGCATAAGTATAAAGTCACACCTGGAGGTGATAAGTGCTCTGAGATGAAGCAGAATAAAGACAGGAAGATGACAAAAGCTGGATAGGCAAGTCCTCAGGGGAGGTGTCATCTGAGCAGAAACATGAAGAAGGGGATGGGGGGAGCTGTGCAGGTGTCTGCCTATCATGCCAGGCAGAGGAATGGCAGGTGCAAAGGCCTTGGGGCAGGAATGTTTTTGAGGCCAGCGAAGGCAGGAGCGGGCATGGAGTTGTGGGGAGGGAAAGCAAGACCCCTGGGATTCATTCTCTCACTGACTTTTTCTACAGCAGGGTCTCTGAAAAAAAGAAAAAAAGACATGTGTTTTGTTTGTTTTTTAATTTTTAAAATTTGCTTATTTTTGCCTGTGCTGGGTCTTCATTGCTGTGCACAGGCTTCTCATTACCATGGCTTCTCTTGTGGAATGTGGCTCAGTAGTTACAGCAAGCTGGCTCAGTCGTTGTGGCACACGGGCTTAGGTGCTCTGCAGCATGTGGAATCTTCCTAGATCAGGGATTGGACTGCACTGGCAGGCAGATTCTTTACCACTAGACCACCAGGGAAGTCCTTACATGTGTTTTTTCTCAATTTTTGTTTATTCATTTTATTTTTGGTTGTGCTGCATCTTCACTGCTACATGCTGGCTTTCTCTAGTTGCGGCGAGCAGGGCTGACTCTCCAGTTTGGTGCATGGGCTTCTGACTGCCGTGGCTTCTCTGGTTGTGGAGTACGGGCTCTAGAGCACAGGCTTAATAGTTGTGGTGCATGGGCTTAGTTGCTCCTTGGCATGTGGGATCTTCCCGGACTAGGGATCGAACCAGCGTCCCCTGCATTGCAAGGCAGATTCTTAACCCCTGGACCACTAAGGAAGCCCTTCAGTAGGGTCTTTACCCTCTGGCGACCTCAGATTCTCAAGGGGATGTGTAAGTGGGTATCAGGAGGCCTGTGAACTCCCTCAAGTCTTCCTGGCAAAGTATGGACCTGGTGCCTACGTGATTTTACAGGGAGATGGCCCATAGTTTTCATCCTATGACCAAAAAGGATGCTTGACACTCAACAGCTAGAAACCATCATCCCAGAGGAAGAGCTCCAAAGAGAAATAAGGCAGAGATCCAGAGAAAAGGGGATAGAAGTTGGAGGAGGAGATGAAGACCCAGGGAATGGAGGGTCAGAGGTGGGCAGACAGAGTCTCAGAGAGAGAGAAGGGGGCTGAGAGGGCTGGCTGGAGACCATACCCTCACCCCTGCTGGGCTCTCTGAGGATATTTTTATGACCCTCATAAACAGCTCCATATCTGCCACACCCTGCTGCTCCCTCCTCCTCCCATCTTGTGGAAATTAAACAAAACTACCCAGGCCCCAGGGAAGCGGGGGAGACTGCTGGAGTTACAGCAAGAAGGACTGAGGTTAAGACAGCAGCAGCACTTCCTAGAGGGGGAGGGCATGTTGGAGGGCTGTGGGGAAGGCGAGGGTGATGGCCTCGGTCCCCCCAGCCCCCAGGAAGGCCCCTTCTCATCCTGTGAAAATGAGGGCTCAGCTTCACATGCACACGACCCCCCCACCCCCACCTCTGTCTCATCCAGGTGGACTGTCCCTGTCTTTCTCTGTGTCCCTCACTCTTGTCCTCTGACCCTCCCTGCCCAGCACACCACCGCCCTTCCTCCCTGGCCATCTGGGTCTCCTCCAAAGATCTGGGCTCCAGACCCACCTCCGATCAGCTCTTTCCTTTCTAAGCCTCAATTTCCCTGTCAGCTGAATGAGACAGGGGCCCGAGAGGGCGGGGAGTGAGTGATGGTGAAATGATTAAACTGGAAGGTGCCTGGATACCGGGACTCTGGGCAGCCTTGACTGAGTCTGGGGGCCTCATCCCAATGGATGCTCCCCCTGAAACTCTCCCAGGCACAGTTCCTAGGGTGATACTGGCCCTTTAAGGAAGGCAGAGGGGTAGAGAAGAGCCTTTAATCACTGCCACACGCACCCCGCCCCCCAGATAGGGGTTTTGGAGCAGAAAATTAATTTAAATCACTTTTTAATTAAAGATGCAAAGCTCTTCTGGGTGCGCCCCCCTCTCCCTTCCCGCTACGGCCCTCAGTCGAGGCTTAGGGTGGGGGAGTCAGGGATCTAGGCCCCAGCTTCGCTTTGGGTCTGGAGGGGTGTGCTGAGGTCCCCAGGCCCAAGCTGATCCTGAAGACAAAAAGGGTGGCCCGATCTGACTGTGATGGGGGTCAGGGATGGGGGGAGTGGATGGAGGGAAGGAAGCAGTTGTGTCTTAACTAGGTGGGGGTCTGGGTGAGGCCAATTTGGGGGGCTGGGTGGCTGGAGAGAGGTGAAAACAGAGCAGCGGAAAGAGAGAAAGAAGGAAAGGGGGTCAGACTGAGTCCCAGAGCGATGTGGAGAGAGGAGGGGGAGAGAGTGAGGAGAGAGAGGAAGACAGAGACACACAGAGAGACCAGAGTTATTCCTCCCGAAGCTCTGAGCTCAGCCCCCAGACAAGGAGGGGCTTGGACTCTTGGGCATAAATCTTTTTAATTAAAGAGAAGAGCAGGGGAAAATAGGAATATCTGGGAGAGAAACTGATGGGAAAAGCCAGAGCCTGGAGGGGGGACGAGGGGGGAGGTTGGCTTACTCACTCCCGCTGTCCCAGTCTGTCTCACCCAGACACACACACACACACACACACACACACACACACACACACCGGCCCAACTCTGGGACCTCAAGCTTCCTCTGCAGAGCTGTCTCCCTGCAGTGGTTCTTGGCTGGACCCTTGGATCCTTTGTCCCAGGCAGGGGGGTTGCCGGTGGGTCCAGGCCTGGCCCCCGCTGGCAGGTGCCCCATGTTTGCTGGTTGTCTGGATCCGTGGGGTGCTGTGCGGACCCCCATGTGCAGGCATCTGGAAGCCTCGTACCTACTCTAGTGCCTTTCTCTCTGGATTTGTGTTTGGGCTTCCTTTCATGGCTCAAACGGTAAAGAATCTTCCCACAATATGGGGGACCTGGGTTCAATCCTTGGGTCAGGAAGATCCCTTGGAGGAGGGCATGGCAACCCACTCCAGTATTCTTGCCTGGAGAATCCCCATGGACAGAAGAGTCTGGTGGGCGACAGTCCATGGGGTCGTAGAGTCAGACAGGACTAAGTGACTCACACACACTCTGGATATGTGTCTGGAAGTGTTTCTTCATGTGTGTGGGTGTGCGCGCCTCTCAGCAGAGGCATGGACTCCCATGTGAACACCAACCCTAGGAGGGGTTTCATCCTCTAACCCCATCCCGCTGTTTTGCAGATGGGAAACCCCAGGCCTTAGCCTGCCCCTGTTGATCTGGGGGACCTCCCAGGTCTCCCCAACGCCGGTTCCTCCAGAGTGGCATCCAAGCTTTCAGTGGCTGGTGGGGAGGAACCCTGTCTGGAGCAGCTCAGCTCTCCCCCATCCTCTCTCTTGAGCCTGCAAGCTCCCTGCCTCAGTTTCCCCTCTTTGTCATCAATCCCCTCCCCCACTCCTGGTCTCTCTCTGAGAGTCTGTATATCAGAGGTAGGGGAAGAGAAGCTCCTCAGTCAGGGGCCCCTGTGGCTGTGTTTCTGTCTTGCTTCTGTCTTTCAAGGTGTCAGTCTGTCTTTCCAGCCGCCCACCTCATGTGTCTCTCGCCCTACTTTTCTTTCTATCTCTCTCTCTCTCTTTCTCTGGACAATCTTTCCGTGTCTCCGTCTCAGTCTCTCTCTCCTGCTCCCAATCTCTCCTTTTCTCTTTCTCTCCCGCCCTCGCCCCTACTCCGCCGTCTCTGGGGACCCGTGTCTCTGGCCTTTGTCTCTGTACCTCTCTGCACCCCCATCCCTGTCCCCGCGTTTCTGCCTTCCTGCACCTCGCTGCCCAGGCCTCTGGTAGACTCCACGCCAGTTCCTCCCCCTGTGCCTGGCCCGGCTCCAGGAAAAGGAAACATTTATCTTGGTGGGCGCCCCCCCAGCCCACGCCCGCCCCTCCTGCCCGCCGCCAGGCCATCCATCACCAGAGCTGGTGACTCCGGCGGCTCATTTGTCACCCGCTGCCTGCCGCCCCGCCAAGCTATCATACCATTAGCCATGGCTCGACAGAGGCCACGGGGCGGACCGGGCCTGACCCTGGCGGGGGAGGGGCACAGACCGTGACTCTGCCCCGCCCCCAGCCCCCTTCCCATCTCTCTGGCCTTTCTCTGCTTTTTTCTCTGAATCTGTCTCCCTGTCTCCTTTCTGAGTCTCCCCTCTTTACTCCTTTTTCCTCAGCCCCCTCCTCTCCCCTTCCTCTTTCACTGTGTCCTTGGCTGTGTGTCTGTCCTTCTATCCGTCTGTCTTGGCATCTTTTTCTCTCTGCGCGTGTTTCTATCTCCATCTCTCCCACGCATTCTCTCACTTTCGATCTCTTTGCTTTTCTTTTTATGTCTCCCCACCCCCAGCCCCACCCCCAGCCCCACCTCTGTCTCTGGGGACCTGTGTCTCTGCATCTCTTTTTTTTGCTCCACGTCTTCTACGCCCTAGCTCTGGGTCCCTGGGGACTGTTTGTCCCTGTCTCCGTCCCTGGGTCTCTCTATAACCCTCTGCCTCTGTTTCTCTCTGTCTCCCTCTGTCTGTATCTCTCCATTTCTCCCTCTCCCCGCCTTGCCCTGCTCAGGTCCTGTCTCTCAGTCTCTGATTTTCTCCTGTGCATCTCCAAGTGGCGGCCTCTCTTTGGCTTTGTGTGCTGGGTAAGAGGCCGGAGGATTACTTTCAGCCTAGGACCGTCTCTGCTGGAATTTCTCAGCCTCTCCCATCTTCCTCAGCGCTGCGTGTTAGGGCTCTGGTTTCCCTCTCCTCAGTCCTGTTCTCCTCTCCTGTCTCCTCTGGTCTTTCTCTGTTACCCTCCCAACACATGATGATGTTTTGTTCTGGGCCCCCTCCCTCCCCTGCTCCCCCCACTCTTGTCTGTTCCCCTTCCCCTCCACCCTTCTGTCCCTCCTCTCCTGACCCCAGCTGCCCCTTTTCAATCCATCATCCTTGACATTTCCTTCCCTCCACCTTATGGGGCAAAAATTGTAAGGAGAAGGCAAAGGGAGGAGGAGCTAGCTGGCAGGCGCCCCAAGAGCCCCTGGAGGCCTTCTCCCCCTGCCCCCAGTCCTGAGTTGTCTGGAAGTTCTCCTGAGAGTCTGACTTCAGTCCTCAGGGGGATGGGAGGACACAGGGGAGCAAACCTCCCAGCAAGCCCACCTCTTGTTGCTGGGAGGGACCAGGAGCTGAGTGCTGAGAAGCGAGCCGGGGGTATGGGGCTAGGGGAGGGGGAGACCTGGGCACAGTTGTGCCCTCCTCATTCCTTGGTGTCTAAGGAGGTTCCCTGGTGGCTCAGATGGTAAAGAATCTGCCTGCAATGAGGGAGACATGGGTTCAATCTCTGGGTCTAGAAGATCCCCTGGAGAAGGGAATGGCAACTCACTCCAGTTTTCTTGCCTGGAGACTCCCTTGGACGGAGGAACCTGGCAGGCGACAGTCCATAGGATCACAGAGTCGGACACAACTGAGCAACCAGCATGTATCTTCCTGGGGGAAGAGGGAAGTCCCATTCACACCCCTCTGACCCACCAGCAGCCCCCAACACTGGTGCCTGTGACCCCCCCACTGAATGAAGCAGCCCTCCCTTTCATCAGCCGGGAGTTAATAAATACCCCAACTTCTTCACTCCAGGTTGGGCTCCCAAAGAGTGTTCTAGAATCCCCAGTGGACCTCACTGCCCACAGGGGGTGACATGTTCGTCAACACATCCCTTAATGGTTTCCTTCCCTGTCTCTCCTCCAGTATTCCCTGGAATCACCTTACAAACACGCCTAGGACAGTGGCCAGCAAGGGACATGGTGGATGAGCAGAAAGAAGAGGGGTAAAAGAAGAAGGGAATACCCCCCTGCCCCAGCTATGATGGTTAATTGTAAATGTTCATTCGGCTAAGCTATCGTGTCCAGATGTTTGGTCAATCACCAGCCTCGATGGTGATTTTTCAGATGGGAGTCACACCGAAATCAGTTGACTTTGAGTTAAGGAGATTACCCTCCATAATGTGGGTGGGTCTCACCCAATCCGTTGAATGCCTTAAGAAAAAAAGACTGAGGTTCCCCAAGGAAAGGGGAATTCTGCTTCCAGACTGTTTTCAGATTTGAGCTGCAACCTTGGTGCTTCCCTGAGTTCCACTGATTTTGGACTTTCCAGCCTCTACAATCACTTAAGCCAATTATTTAAAATAAATCTTTTATTATCTGTTTATCCATTCATCCTATTGGTTCAGTTTCTCATGGTACCACATGTATGTACCTTGAAAACATTACTCATGCTGAGTGAAAGAAGCCGGTCACAAAATACCACGTATTGGACTTCCCTGGTGGTTCAGTGGTTGACAGTCTGCCTGCTAATGAAGGGGACACAGGTTCGATCCCTGGTGTGGGAAGATCCCAAGTGCCATGGAGCAACTAAGCCCAGGTGCCACAACTACTGAAGCCCGTGCTCTGCAACAGAAGTCACCGCAGTAAGAAGCTTGCGCACCCCAACTGGAGAGTATCCCCCTCTCGCAGCAATGAAGACCCAGCACAGGCAAAAATACATAAATGAATAAAATTTAAACATTAAAACAAAACACCACACATTGTAGGATGCCATTTACATGAAATATCCAGAATAGGCAAATCCATAGAGATAGGAGGAAGATTAGTGGCTGCCTGGGGTAGGGGTGGGGAGGGTGAACAGGGAGCAACTGGGTATAGGGTTTGCTCGAGGGTGAGGTGTGATGAGAAAGGTCTGGAACTAGACAGTGATGGCAGTTCCACAACATCCTGAAGGTACTAAATACCCCTGAATTGTGCCCTAGAAAATGGCTAAAACAGTACATTTTATGTGAAGTGTTGTTGTTGTCGTTTAGTCACTAAGTCTTGTCCAACTCTTTGTAAACCCATGGACGAGAGCCCACCAGGCTCCTCTGTCTATGGGATTTTCCAGGCAAGAATACTGGAGTGGGTTGCCATTTCCTTCTCCAGGGGATCTTCCCAACCCAGGTCTCCTGCTTTGTTGGCAGATTCTTTACCACCTGAGCCACCAAGGAAGCCTCAATTATAAGTGTGTGAAGTGTATTTTATCATATTACAAAAAAAAAAAAGAGTTCAAGATATAGAGATCTATAGAAACTCACAGATAAGAGGCAGTGGTGAATTAACTCTAGACATGTTGTATTAGACTCCTGTTGCTACTGAAACAAACCAGCCCAGCATCAATGGCTTAGAACAGCACAACTTTATTCTCTCACAGTTTCAGAAGTTGAAAGTCCAAAATCAGTCCCCATGGGCCAAAATCAAGTGGGGCTGCAGCTCCTCGGGAGGTTCTAGGGGACAATCAGTTCCTTGCCTCTTTCAGCTTCTGGGGGCTACAACTTTCCCTGGTTTGTGGCCACATTGCTCCAATCTTCAAGGCCAGCATTTTCAAATCTCTGCCCCATCTTCACACGGCCTCCTCCTCTGTGTGTGGCGTCATCTCCTGTTTGCCTCCCCCTTCTGAGGGTCCACACTGATCCAGGCTGATCCGAGATCATCTTCCCATCTCAAGATCCTTAACGCAATCACACCTGCAAAATCCTGTTTTGTCACACAAGTGAACACATTCAAGGTCTTCAGAAATTAGGACGTGGATTATCTTCTGGGGTGGGAGGGCTACCACGGATGGTTGCCAACAACTCCTCTCCTTCTTCTAGGCACCCTCTCCACCCACCAAGAGGTGGTTGAATCCTGTGACTTGCTTTGACCCAGGGGATATGGCAGACATGGGCTTACAGCTTTCACAGCAGCTCTCTTGGAATCCAGACACCATGCCATAAGGAGTTCACTTAGCCAAGGGGGCTCCAGGGCGAGCTGAAGTGGCCCAGCTCACAGATAGTACCCACTGCCAGCCACAGATGAAGGCACCTTGCACATTTGGACCCCAGCCAAGCTCCAGGATGAATGCAGCCACACGGTGACCTCAGCCAACACCACCAGCAACACACAGAATCATTAGAATCGTTGTTTTAAGCCACCAAGTTTCAGGGTGGTTTGTTGCTCAGTCACAGATAACTGTGGCACACAGACACAGACACAGGGGAGGTTGGGGGGAAGGCTGAAATTTGGAAGCAAAGACATAAAGAGGGAAGGCATGAAGACACAATCGAGAAAGCAAAGCAGAGACACACAGACAGAGGCGGAATTAAGGAAATGGAGGATGAAGGGTCAAAGAAAGACAGAGACCTCTGCAAAGAGAGAGACAGGGTGGTGGGGAGGGAGGTAGCAGCGTACAGACAAGACACAAAAGAAAGGGAAACAGAAATGGTCAACAAAGACACTGGCTCCTGTCAATAGCCCCAGCTCAGCTTTCAGCTGACAGTCAGCATCAACTGTCAGCCACGTGAGGAAGTTATCTTGGGAGTTTGTTGACTTCAGATAACTGTAGTCTCATCTGACAGTTGGTCACAATCGTGAGAGACCCCAAGTCCACCCGGAGAGCCTAAGTGAACTGGGGCCAACCACAAGACCACAAGAGATAATAACTTGTCATTTTTAAGTCGCTGAGTATGGGGTGGTTGTTAGGTAACAACACGTACCCAGAATGAGACGCTTGGAGTGTCACCGAAAGGTGGGTGAGGAAATTGAGGGATTAGGAGGAGGTTTTAAGCTGAAGATTTATTTGGATGAAATAGATTAAGGACTTGGGAAACTGTTAAGACATGAAGCAGAGAAAGTGCACATTTCAGAGTCTGGGAACGTTAGAGGATCAGGACTGGATCCAGATGAAGACTTTAATCTCAGAACAGGTGATGCAAAGACTTAGACAACAAACTTATGGGTGCCGGGGAGGAGGGAAGGATCAGGGGAAGGGACAGTTAGAGTGTTTGGGATGGTTGTGTGGCAGCCTGGATGGGAGGGGAGTTTAGGGGGAAAATGGATACATGTATATGTTTGGCTGAGTTCCTTAACTGTTCACCTGAAACTATCACAACATTGTTAATCGGCTATACCCCAATACAAAATGAAAAAGTTTCTTTTTAAAAAAGAGCAGGCAATACAAAGAATCTGGGGCTCTTTGGCATTAATTTCAGTGGTGATTTCATACCTAGAATCTGATTGCTTTTCAGAGCATCAATTCTATGAGTGTCCACAAAGCTTTCTGCAGAAGAGACTGTTCACTGATCCTCAACATCCAATCGCTCATCTTTCTTTAAAAATCCTCTATGACTTTTAGCATGATGATTCAGAACTAAAATTACCTTTTCCCTAGCTCCTCTTCCAGCTGAATGAAGCCAGATGGTTCAGATCTGGACACAAAGATGTAGAAGGAAGTGATATGTGGAACTCCCGGGTCAAAGCCTCACAGAGGATGGTGGATCTGGGACCTCTTTTTCCTCCTCCTTCCTTCTAGTTGTATGACTACGTCATAGAGGTGCACCATCTTGGACCGACTAGATGAGGGTCATACTCTAGCTATGTTAGAGCAAGAAGTAGAGCGGCTACTTTGCATGCTTTCCTGGCAGCTCAGACAGTAAAGAATCTGCCTGCAATGCAGGAGACCTGGGTTCGATCCCTGGGTCAGGAAGAGCCCCTGAAAAAGGGAATGGCAACCCACTCCAGTGTTCTTGCCTAGGAAATTCCATGGACAGAAGAGCTACAGTCCCTGGGATTGCAAAGAGTCAGATAGGTCTGAGCGACTAACACTTTCACTTTCCTGAAACAGAGCTGCTGTACCAGCGATGAACTGTTACACAAGAGAGAAATAAATTCTAATCTTACTTAAACCACTACTATTTTGGATCCCTGCTAGTCACATCTAAACTCATACCTAACCGCTATTAATAAAAATATGAATAGGAAGCTCTTACGGGGCTCCCCTGGTGACTCAAAGGGTAAAGAATCTGCCTGCAATGCAGGAGACCTAGGTTTGATCCCTGGGTGGGGAAGATCCCCTGGAGAAGGAAACGGCAACCCATTCCACTCTTCTTACCTGGAGGATTCCATGGACAGAGGAACATGGCGGGCTATAGTCCATGGGGTCGCAGAGTCGGACATGACTGAGCGACTAACATTTTACACTTATGAGGGCTTACACAGAGCACCCTCTTCAGGTTTCAGAAACCAACCTGACAGAACAGGAATGGGAACATCTCATCTTCCAGCCCCAGACGGCCCCACCATCCCTTGTCTGTCTCCCTACACTGTGCACAGCCTTGTGTTAATATCTCCTTTTGAACACTTGCCTAAGTCACCCCATTCATTGACATGGGTGTCCTGCTGTGCCTTACTACAGAGTCCTTGCCCTCACAAGTCCCAGTGAGACCACCACCTCTGGCACCCTGTTGGGCCTCTGTCCCCCCACCGCAGTGCCAGCCTGGGGAGAACAGCGCCCAGCAACATTTTGGTCACTGCAGTGTCCCACGCACAGCTCCAGACACAAGGCGGGCACCTTTGTGTGCACGTGAATGAAATGGACAAGTGAATGAAAGAATCCCAGGGTCTGCAGGGAGAGGAAAGGCATACTCCCCCTAGTCTATTTCTTGTCCCCTGGGTTTGATGATTGAACAACCAGGACTCAGGTGACAAAGCAGTTCATGGGAAGTGTTGCATTTCTCTGTCTTTTTGAGGCTAATTGTTCCAGGATGGTGTGTGTGTGTGTGTGTGTAAATGAGCAAGTAAACTGAAAATACCTGGAAAGTATAACTGTTCCCAACTACTAAGCTCTTACTTTGTTGCTTACTCACTAAGTCATATCCGACCTTCTGTGACCCCATGAACTGCAGCACAACAGGCTTTCCTGTCCTTCACTATCTCCCAGAGTTTGATCAGACTTAATGTCCATTGAATCAGTGATGCCATCCAACCATCTCATCTTCTGTAGTCCCCTTCCCTTCTTGCCTAAGCTCTTACTGTTGTTAGGTATTATTAGTCTAAAATATATATAATAATACAATAATCCTGTGAAACAGGGACTTCTTATTAGTTCCTGTTATGATTAGGCACTATTAGTTCCTATTATCACTCCTCTCCAGTACTCTTGCCTGGAAACTCCCATGGACGGAGGAGCCTGGTGGGCTGCAGTCCACGGGGTCGCACAGAGTCAGACACGACTGAGTGACTTTACTTTCACTTTTCATTCTCATGCATTGGAGAAGAAAATGGCAACCCACTCCAGTGTTCTTGCCTGGAGAATCCCAGGGACGGTGGAGCCTCGTGGGCTGCTGTCTATGGGGTTGCACAGAGTCGGACACGACTGAAGAGACTTAGCAGCAGCAGCAGCAGTTCCTATTATTATTGAAAGTGAAACTGTTAAAGTCGCTCAGTCGTCTCCAACTCTTTGTGACCCCATGGACTGTAGCCCACCAGGCTCCTCTGTCCGTGGGATTTCCCAGGCAAGAATACCAGAGTGGGTAGCCAGTCCCTTCTTCAGGAGATCTTCCTGACCCAGGGATTGAATCCAAGTCTCCCACATTGCATGCAGATTCTTTACCATCTGAGCCACCAGGGAAGCCCCATCTTATTAATATTATTATATTACCCCCATTTTCCAGATGAAGGAACTGAAGCACAGAGACAGTAAATCATTATGCTATGTTGTCTCCTATGACAAATGATTCAAATTGCTCACAAGCTGCCCCTCGGAACTCCTTGCATCCAGGTGGGGACATGGCGTTGCTAGTGGGGTGAATGGGCATCTGTGATGCTCCTTCTTGTGCCCACATCCCAAGCTCTGGAGATGCCCCTCTTCGAAGCTGAGACCCCACTCCTTTTCCTGTACCCAGGCTCACACCTTTCCTGCCTCTGTCCCCGTTGTCCTGGTTCATGTCTGGTAGAGTTAAGAGGTATCCTGCTTCTGTTCTGCACCCTGGATGTCATCTCTGCCCTTCCTTGTTGTGGGACTTTGGGCAAGTTGCTTCCTCTCTCTGAGCCTCAGTTTCCTCACTGGTAGAAGGGAGTGACTCTGAGGACTGATGGAGGACCAGATAAGGCTGAGCCCAGTACACTGCAAGCATCATGGCACTCCTTAATGCCCGCTGCCATTGGCACTGTTCTCACCAGCTTCAGACCCCTTGCCTTCAGTGCCCTCTTGCTCCACACCTCTTCCCATCTTGCAAGAAAAGCCTTCTCAGGCCCATAACTTCCTCTAGAAACTCTCTTTCTCTCAAGATTCTCCAGAGTCTGATCTACATGCTCTGACTCAGTTTCCCCACCTCCTAACCCCTCGTCACTCTACTTCAGTCTGACTTCTGCCCCCACATTCTCCCCTCACCTGTTCATGTCAAGATCTAAACCCAAGGGGAGCCTCTAAGCCCTTATCTTCTTCCACTTCTCCACAGCCTTGGGTCCTGTTTACCACGTCCTCATTCTAGAAACTTCTCTTGGCTTCAGATGCCCCACTCTCCTGGTTTCCCACCAACGTCTCTGGCTTCTTCTCCTTGACAGGTCTCCCACCTCCCACATGGCCCTTAGATTTTAGGGGTCCTCAAGGCAGTGCTTTCTTCTGCTACCCAGGCCCCAGGGCAGCCCCACCCTGTCCTGTGGCTTGGTGACACCTCCTTGCCAACATGTCCCAATCTCTCTCAAGTGCAGCTTCCTGGGCTGGGCTCAAGGTGTCCCCCGGAAGTCTCTTCACCCTGATGTCCCCTCTAGCTGTCTCACAGGCATCTCAAGTTTGGCATGAACTCACCTGAATCCTCTAGGCCTGTCCTTTGTATTTATCCCCACTTGGCTCTCCAAGCCGTCACTCTCTGGGCTAGAAATTCTTCACACTGTCCAGTCCCTCCCTCCCAGATCCACTCCCCAAGTGTCCACACTCCATTCTTGCCTGTAGGATTCAACCACTTACAAGACGACCAGTCATTAACTCACAAGGCTGCACTTTTAAACAAACTGTGCCCTTTAGCGGGACACACACACACACTGAGATCCTCTGAGAAAGTTACCTGATTTCTTTAGGAAACCCCCATCAACCCCAGCTCTCTTCCTCAGACAATGCAGGATCCTCTTTTGTGTTCCCAGGATACCCTATGACGTAGAAGAGTCTGTGGCGGAGGGAATGGGGGCGTGGCTAGGGAAAGTTCCTGGGTGTCGTGGGGCCAGAAGCGCTTGGGTGATGGATGGGGGCGTGGCTGGTGAAGCTCTAGCTAACAAGTGGGGCGTGACCAGTGAAGCTCCTGTGTGAAGGGGGCGTGGCCAGGGAAGCTCTTGGGTGAAGGATGGGGGCGTGGCTAGTGAAGCTCCCGGGAAATAAGTGGGGGCGTGGCGAAGGGAAGCTCTGGGTGGACCTTCAGAGTGGCTGGTGCAAGTGGGTAATGTCCTGCAGAGGATGCTGGGAACATGGAAAAACCCAGGTTACTTGGTGTATTTTCCAGTTGTCCAAGTCTTAAAGACTTCATTACCTCTCTCGTCGTGAATTCCAACTTCCCACGGGGAGGCCGTTTTTCCAGGCAGAATTTCAGTTTTATGGCAACTTTTACAGAAATCACAGAGACAGCAACTAGTGCTGATGCGCTGGGAGCAGAGAAGGGAGTAGGCAACAGGTATGGGATGCTGGGCGTGATGCACACAGGAGGGTGGGACGCTAAAATCCGGTGGGAAGCGGGGTGTTACAGGGGTTGCAGGGTCATCCTCAGGGTCCTGAGAAGTAGGCAGCACTCCTCACACCCCAAGTATGTCCTTTGGGCAGGAAACATCAACAGTAAGAAAATGTACATGGCCGACCAACAGATAGGTGGCCTCCAAAGTTAAAAACGCCCGCCCAGACCCCCCGACCCTGTCCCACCCTCCCACCCACCCCTGCTCCCCATCAGGCAGAGATGTGGCAGCATTTGCTGGCTTGTAGCATTGGTCCTCTGGGACCCTCGGTCTCCTCTTCGAGGGTCCTGCCCGAATTGGCTGGCACTGAGGGCAAAGTGAGCCTTCTAGATTATCGGGGGAGATTGGTTATACTCCCTTGGATCCCCGGCCTCCTCCCCAAAGCCGCTTCTCACGGTTGGGGGTGTTTGCTGCCCTCTCAAAAGAAAAGTCTGTCACCTCCCCGTTTCCCCAAGTCATGCACCCTCCCGCATCCCCCCTCCCCCAAACACACTATATACACAGACAGGCCCCCTCCCCTCCAAGGCATGGCTGGGCTCTCAGAGGTAGTGGAGGCAAGTGGGGGCTCTGGAATGTGAGAAGTTACAGGTCCAAAGTGAGCCTCCTCCAGCTCTGAAACCCCAAACGTCTCCCCTTTCCTCCCTTCTCCAAGCCTCGAGAATTAGCGTCCTCCCAAGGGCCTGAGTGGAGAAATTGGAGGTGGGGGAGAGGGGAGGTGTGTCCCCTCCCCCATGTACGCACCCACCTGTCCCCCTACCCCCCCAGGCCGATGGAGCTCCCTGAGGGTTGAGGGAAGGGCTGAGATCCGTGACATCCTGGGATGGATCGGCCTCCTTCAAGGGCCCCTCAGGGAGGGCTAAGTTCTGAGGTCCTGGGGCACAGGTTCCTGGAAGGAGGTGGGGGTGTTCCTCTTGAGGACCGGGGACTTATGGGATGGAGCAAGGCTGGCAGAGGGTCACAGATGGGGGAAGGTTCTCGGGGGAGGGGCCCCGAGGTGGAAATTTCTCCAGGAACATAGCCAGTAACTAACAGGGGCTGGGTCAGGAGTTGTAGGTAACTGAGGAGCTGTTCTTTGCAGGAGGACCTGGGGAGGCTCCGGAGGGAAAGAGTGAAGGCTATTAGTGGGGACGGAGGACGGGGTGGGGGCGGGGTGGGTGGGGGTGATCATGTCCCTGGGGGACTGGCGGCCGAGTCCCCGGAGAGGAGGTTGCATCTCCGGCGGACCAAGGAGATGCAGTCCAGCACGGATGCAGCGGTCTCGAGGCTGGAGGCCAAGTCCCTGCGGAGGGCCCTAGAAGCCCCGGATGTGGCAGTAAGCCTCGAGGCTGGCGAAGAGGATGTAGAGGAACCAGAGGCCCAGGAAGAGCGCGGTGGTGGCGAGCTTGGGGCCGCGCGGGCCGCCCAGCTCGCCGCCGATGTGTGGCCGGCGGCGGTAGAGCAGCACGGCGATGCCCACGAAGGCGAAGACGGTGAACAGCGTGACGGAGAAGGCCAGTGTGCCGGTGCGCACCTCGAACGGGCGGCCCTGCACCGCCCAGTACACGGCGGCCACCGACCAGGCCACGCCCAGGCCCAGGAACACGTTCACGGCGTTGGAGCCCGTCACGTTGCCGATGGACGCGTCGGCGCACTGGTCCTGCAGCGCCGCCACCTTGCTGGCGAACGTGTCTGCGGGACGGGGACACCGCGGGTCAGAGGGGGCTCAGCGGGTGACACCTTCCCCTCATCTCAAGCAACCGTCAGTTCGCAGATAGACCCACCAGCACCCCGCTGACCCCGAGGATCCAGTGTGGTCAGAGCCCCAGCAGGGGACCCCATGGATTCAATATGTCAACTGAATCCTTGCCCCCAAAGCCACCAATGGGATGTCCCATAGAACTAAGGTGGTGGGAAATGGTTGAAACCAGACGGTTTCTGGAGCTCTGTGCCCATGATCCCACCCAGGGGGCAAAGTGAAAGTGTTAGTCGCTCAGTCGTGTGGGACTGACTCTTTGTGACCCCTGGACTGTATAGCCCACCAGGCTCCTCTTGCCTCTGGGATTCTCCAGGTAAGAAAACTGGAGTAGGTTGCCATTTCCTTCTCTAGGGGATCTTCTTGACCCAGGGATTGAACCTGGGTTTCCCATATTGAGGGCAGATTGTTTACCATCTGAGCCACCAGGGAAACCCAAAGTCAGTTGCTAGAAATGTGCCTGCCCAGGTGCCTGCGTTGTTATGGAAGTTGTCTGCATCCAATGGGATGCACTACCTGCTCTCTGGAGCTCATCACCTGTCTCTAGGGGACGCACTGCCTGATTTCTAAGGGGTTGATCTGCAAGCAGTGCACGATCCATGCATTGCATGCAAGATCTGCATGCAATGTCTGGATCCACTAGCCACTCTCTGGAACTCAGCACTTCTCTCTATGGGACCTGCTATGTGATTTCTATCAAGTCCTCACCTTAGTCTATAAAACCCTCTCCCATCACCTGTCTCTTCAATGCCCTGCCACAGTCTTTGTATGGAATGGACTGTCTGGTTTTCGCCATTTTCCACCACCTCTATGGGACATCTCATTATTTGCCTTGGGGCGAGGATTCAGTTGACATACTGAATCTATGGGGTCTCCTGCCTAGTTTCTATTGTTCCCCACCATAGTCTATATTCTGTGCGCTCTGCTGCTTGCTCTATATGGGACTTGCTGCCTGCTTTCTGTGGGATCTGTTGCCCACCTTTTGTAGAACTCGGTCTACTTCGTGTGGGACATCCTACCACACTGTTGTGGAATCCACTCTATTCTATGGGACCCGCTGCCTACTTTCTCTGGGACTCGATACCTGCTTTCGATGGGAATCACTGCCTGTTTCCCATGAACCTCCTCTGCCTGCCTGCTTCCACAGGCCCAGTCACCCCATTGCCACCTGCCTGGACAAATGTCAGGCCCCACCCGCACGGCACCTCTTGCCCATCAATTCCCTGCTTGGCTTCTGTCGAGCCTACAGCTTCGCTTCTCTGGCCTCCATCCAGAGATATCATGCTAAGTTCACAGGTCTCTAGGTTCACCTGCGGTGGCTTTCTGCAGGCCCTACTACCTGCTTTCTGGGCCCACAGCGCCACCACCTGGCTGATGAATGCATTTGATGATGAGGAAAAGAAAGGTGTGAGGCTCCCTGCTTAGCCTTCTCCCTCCTGTAGGAATTTCTGTCTGCGCCACCTGGTTTCTAAGGGACCCTCCCTCAGATTTAGGGGGAAGAAGAGATTCCTGGCCATGGTGATTCAATAGAATATATTGAGGCTGTAGTCTTTGAGTCTTTTTTTTATGGCATTTCCTCCCTGCTCTGCCCCTCATCTTAGTTAAAGCTTGGATGGCTTTAACTGGCCTGGTTAAAGCCCGGTGGCCTGGTTCTGATCATGCCCAGCAACAGAGGTCCATGGAATCTTCCATCTGATTCCTTGGCGGGGGAAGGGAGGTGAATATTAACATCGTGTTTCTATGGAACTCACTGCATGGTTTCTATGAAGTCCCCACCTTCTTTCTATGCCCCTCCCCTTCCAACACCTGTCTCTTCAATGTCCTGCCACTTTCTTCTGATAAAATCCATCATTTGGTTTTTACCATTTCCTACCACCTTCTATGGGACATTCCACCTGCTTGCTTTTGGGGAGAATTCAAGTCACATGGCTCAGTGGTTTTAAAAAAAAACATACACCTGCTGATGCATGACCATGGATTCAATGGGCCAGGAAGATCCCTTGGAGAAGGTAATGGCAACCCACTTCAGTATTCTTGCCTGGGAAATCCCATAGACAGAGGAGCCTGGTGGGCTACAGTCCATGGGGTCACAAAAAGTCAGACTCGACTTAGTGACTAAAATACAACAAACTGAATCCATGGGCTCCCCCTACCGAGATTCTATTATACCCACCTTCCTATTTCCAAGGCACCCACCAGACTTGGTTCTATGTGATTCTACCACCTTATTTCTGCCGGACCTTTCTCCTAGGCTCTGCTACCTGCCTAGGTTCTCTGAGACCCTTCCCCAACAAGTGGTCTCCTGAGAGGTTACCGGGGATGGAGGTGCCCAGGGCCACGAAGACAACAGCGTTGACAGAGTCCTTGAGGCCAACGGTGCAGCCAAAGTGGGAGGCGAGGTCCCCGATGAGGGCGGTGAGCAGCCCGATGACCAGGATGCAGACGCCGAAGCAGGCCCAGCCGTGGCAGTACTCAGTGGGGGGCACGCAGGCAAACAGAACCTTCCAGAACACCGTCAGGAAGTGCATGACGTAGTCAAAGCACGACGGCAGCCGCTCCTCCCGGGACCCGTCCTCCTCCTCCTCCTCGTCCCCTGTGGGCACACAACCCAGCTGGGGCACACGCCCATGCCTCCTTCCTCGCCTACAGAGCTCCCTTTCTGTTCAACTTCCAGACAGTCTCTCTCCCAGACGATTACTTTCCCAGAATCCCTTGCAGCTAGGAGACTGTCTGGGCCCAGGTAAAAATATCCAGTTTCCCAGGATCCCTTCTGCTAGGGGTGGCCAGATCCCTAGCTAAAGATACAGCTTTCCCCAGAAGCTTTTACAGTCACTGGCAGTCATGTCTGCACCTGGAAATATTCACTTCCTCTGATTCATTGCAGCTGACAGGTAGTCGCATGCTCAGCTAAAGGTGCTCACTTTCCCAGAATCCCCTGCACCTAGAGAGAACCCTGTACCCAGCAAACATGAGTCACTTCCCCAGAATCCCTTGGGGCTATCAACAGTGATGTCCTCGGATAAAAATATTCACATTCCCAGAATTCCTTGCAGCCAGCAGCAGTAATGTCCTCAGCTAAACACTTGCTTCCCAGAATCCCTTGCAGCAGGGGCAATGTGACCCCGTCTAGCCAAGAGACATAAACAGAGGGTTTCTGGAAAGCTCTAGCTTTCCCCATAGGGGTACTGTTATCATGGATGTGTTTTCTGAGTTTTGTAAAGGAAGCCTCATCCTTAGAGTTGTTTGTGTCACCTATGGTGACCGAGTTTAACCCACTTTTGACCTGCAGTGATTTGTGTAATGGGAAAGTGCAAATGAAATGTTTTCCTACCCTCACCCGAAACAGATAAGCCGAAAGCAATGAATGAGAAGCAATGAACACACTTGAGTGTGCCAAGAATTACATCTGGAGGGGTACTGATAAGAAACACTGTAACCCCTGACCAGCGGCTCAGAGCAAGGGGCTAAAAGACCAGCCACCAAATTATGAAGCCACTTTCCACGGTCTCACCCACTGGCTCCTTGGAATGTCAAGGAGCAGAGGACGGCTGGTGGTCATGGAGGCAGAGAGAGACTGGTCAGTCTGGGGACATGGGTCACATATCCCTTTCCTACTTTTCCAGCTCACATTGCCACTTGGCTTAAATAAAATAAGTAAAAATGGAACTGGAAATTAGAACTGGAAACTCAAATGCAACAGGCACTCTGCTCCTTTCTGTTTCCTTGCTTTTGTTTTTTCCCCGCCTGGAATATGGACTTGTTACCTGGAGATGCAGCAGCGATCACGCAGCCATGAGGGCAACAGCTAAGAATGGGAAAGAGAAAGAAGGAGCCTGGGCCTTAAATGAACATTACTAGGCTGCTGTTAACTTTGTATTGCCTCCTACAGATTTTTTTTTGTTCCATGTGAGAAATAAACTCGTGTGCTTAAGCCACTTATGGTCAAGTTTTCTGTTGTCTGTCACTGAATGAATCCCTAACTGACCACATGGCTCAGGCTGGGGCAGGGAGGACACACTTTTAAGAAGGAGGGGGCTGCTATCATTGCATCTCTTGGGGCTTCCCTCTTGCCTGTTCCAAATCCTGCCTTAGCTTCCCATTGCTCTCAGACCCAGGCCCACACTCCCGCACTTCCAGGACCCACAGGCTCTGGCCTCTGCTTACTTCTCCAGCACCTCTCATCCAGAGGGAGCTTTATGAGTATGCTGTGGTTCTGGGTCTGACGTTTTGGTATCAAATGTTGGATCTGCTGTGTGATCTTGAATCAGTGTCTTAACCTCTCTGAGCCTCCAAATAGCTATTTGAGAAATGGAAGCAATAATTGGACCTGCCTCGAGAAGGCTGTGATGATTGCATGAGTCAGGCCCTGTGATGTGGTCTCCATGGGACCTGGCACATCTCCACTGTGATTGTTATTGTTCTGGCCATTGCTGTTGAAGGCCTTTTCCAGTGCCTGGGGGGATTCAAAGATGCTCAAAACCAAGTCCAGCCTGCAAAGAACATTCCACCGAGAATGGGAGGTAAAGGAAATACAAAAGCTCCTCTAAGCGCAAGGTGGGACATGATTCATCCCCTAAGGAAGCAAGAACCAGAATGCTTTGTGTTCACACGAGGAACCAAAAGCCATTTGCTGCACAAAGTACAAAATGATCAAGCCCCAACCCGGATACTCTGGGGACATTCATTAAATGAGTTCCCCCAGGAAATGGACTTCAAAGCTGCCTGACACTCAACCCATCTTTATCATTATCATCATCATAGTGATTATTGTTACTGTTATTATTATCACTACTTCCTCTAATCTAATCACCTGCTTTCTATAGACCTATGGCCTCCATGACCACCATCTCTTGTCCACAGTTTCAGTTTTATGAACCCTCTCATGTTCACTATGTCCCTAGAGACATTGTTCTGGCTTCCCACTGTTCTTGAAGCTCAAATTGCTTGCCACATCCTCTGAAACCTTGCCTGACCCATCTCCTGCCAGTTTTAAATTTTATTTATTTATTTATTTGATTGTGTGGCATATGGGATCTTAGTTCCCCAACCAGGGATAGAACCTGTGACCCCTGCATTGGGACCCTGGAGTTTTAACCACTGGACCACCAGGGAAGTCTCTCCTGCCAGTTTTGACAGCCTCACCTCATACTCCCTCCCACCCTCTCCCACTTCTCTCTCCAGAAGCTTCCCTAATTTAAAGTATTCCATGGCTCCCCACTGCATCGAAAATGACACCCAAGCCCCCTCCTGTGGCCTCTAAGGCCTTTGGGGTCCAGACCCTGCTTACCTCCAACATCATCCCAGTTCTCTTCTTCATGCCTGAAACCAGTCACCATCCCCAAATGTGCCATAATCTCCCACATTTCCATACACAACACTTCCCTCCACCTGGCACTCTCTTCCTGGCTAACTCCTATTCCTATTTGAAGACTCAGATCAGAAGCCTCCTCCTCCAGGAAGTCCTCCGTGACCTTCAAGCTGGGTCAGACACCTGATCACCCTGGCTCGTTACTCTCTTGTGACAGTGAGCTCTGTGAGAACAGGGCCCAAGCTGTCATGAGCATCTCTTTGTCTCCAGAAATGTCCTTACATCAGACTGGGGCCAGAGAATCCCTTCCCAGGTGGTGGTAGTAAAAAGCCCGCCTGCCAATACAAGAGACCTAAGAGACATGGGTTCAATCCCTGAGTCAGGAAGATCCCCTGGAGAAAGAAATGGCAACCCACTCCAGTATTCTTGCCTGGGAAAACCCCATGGATAGAGAAGCCTGGTGGACTACAGTCCATGGGGCTGCAAAGAGTTGGACACAACTTAGCAACTGAACAACAACAACAAAAACAAGTGTACTATTTAGGTACCCAAAGCTGATTGATTCCAATGCAAATAAATCTACAATACAATAAACTCATGGATGATATTTTTTAAAAAAAGAAATAGAAGAATTTGGCTTTAGAGGGGATGCCCCTTCCATTCTATTAGGCTTACATTCTGGTGTCTCTGGGCCCGCTACATGGTACTTTTCCATCCCTGATGCCTGGTTTCTTTTGATCCCACCAACCAGTTTCTTTCCAGCCACAATTTGTTATGTGTGTTTCGTTTCCACCAGGGTTGGCCTTCATGAAGAAAATCTGATGCTGTGCAAGGGACAGAAGTCCTGAGTTCCACTCTGGGCCTTTCTGGATTCCCTGTGGGACTTCAGGCCAGTCTCTCTTATGTCTGTGGGCCTCAGTCTCCCCAATCTCTATCACAAAGGGTCTCCAAGATAGCCTGTGAATCTATGTCATCATACATCTGGCCACAGGGAGGCAGTGTGGACCTTCTGAGGCCTAAGGGGTGAGAGCCACTGGGGTGGGAGAGTTGGGTGCCCTGGTGACTGTCTCCATGGTAACAGAAGAGCCCAGGCCCAGTAGGGGAGCCTGCATCATTTAACCTGTTTCCACTCTCCAATTTGCTGAATGCCAGGAGAAAGCCCAGGCTGGGACCCTCCTTCCCGTAGCTCCCTACCTCTGATCCTGTCTCCGCCAACTTTCTGCCTCTCTCTCTGGCCTTCTGCTTCCTCATGCTCTACATCTTTCATGCTGTCTCTGCATCTCTGCACAATTCTGTGTGCTTTTCTGTGTGTCTGTCTCTCCTATTTGTACTCATTGTCTATCTTTTCCTTTGTCTCTCTATATCTTGGTCTTTTTCTTTGCGTTTCCCTGTGTCTCTCCTGTCTTCTCTCTGATCTCTTTTCCTTGTCCCTCTTCCCTTCTCCTTTTTATTTCTCTTTTTCTGTCTGTCTCTGTCTATTCATCCTTCTCTTCCTCTCTCCTCCCTCCCCACTTACCTGCGCTCACCGTAATTGCCTCTAAAAACTGCTCTCTCCACGAATGAGTCCCAATCACCAAAGCCAAGTTCGTTTTCTTGATGAGTTTATCCACCGTATTCTGGGGATGAGAGGGTGGGGAGAGACCATGGTCCATGACTACCTTAGGGCAGCCCCATGAGGGGTCCTGGAGATTGGGTCTCACACCCCATGCTCAGGGGTCCTCAACTTTCCACAGCTGGGTTCTACTAGCAAGAAGGGACAAGGGAGGCATGTGCCGTCATGGTGCTAATGGGGGGACATAGAGGGTGCCCTCAGACCTGGGGTGCCCCTCCCTGTGACCCTCATAGTTGATCCCCTCTTGGACTCTCCCCAAGGAAATGATCCAGGCAAGACTCAAGCAAAGTGGGCCTCCAGAAAATCACCTTAAAATCGTATGACTCCTCAATGATGACTTCCAGTCGACAGTTTTCCCCGAGAACCGGCTTGCCCATTTCTGCTATCCTCCGAGCCTCTTCCTCCTCGGCTGTCAGTTTCCTGTCCCCGTCCCCTGCAGCATGAGGGATGGGAGTTAGACTCCAGGGCACCTGTGATGCCTTCACTACCTCTTCCTGTCCACAAACACTGCTCTTCTCTGGGATGCCTCTTTGGTAAGGCTTCCTCAGCCTGTCCCTACCTCCCATCTGACCACCACCTTCCCCAATCAGAGGCCCAGCTCCCACATGCTGGCCCATGAAGTTCGGTTGGTGGACTCTGAGGCTCACATAGTAGAGGGGCTGTGTGACCATGGGCAATGCCTTAGTCTCACTGTGCCTCAGTGTTCATATCTACAGAATGGGTACAATAACTACCAACCTCATAAGGTGGTTATGAGAGTTAAAGGAGTTAATTCATGTGAAGGGCTTAGAACAGTGTCTGGCACACAATAATCAAAAAATGTTACTTTATTATGATCACCACCACTACCAATATCATCCTGTGGAAGAGGTTTTACATAATTATATATAATATATAAAACATGTAATAGAAAGTATATTATATATTTATAATTAGATTTATTTTGATATATAAAATAGATTTATATTGATTATATAGATTAAATAGAATATATATATATGTGTGTGTGTATATATATACATATATATATATATATATATATACACACACATACACATATATACATACATATATATATATATATACTTTGCTCCAAGCCCAGTACCAACCCAATCCTAGGTCTCAAAAGAAAGCCACCACCAATCAAGAACACTCTCAGAACTATGCTTGAGTGAGAAATGACTTCTATTGTGTTAAGCCACTGGGATTTGTGGGCCTATTTCTTACAGAAGCTTGTATTACTTATTCTGACTAATACAATCTTCAGCCTATCCCTAATCTTAACCCCCAACCTCAATTCTGATCTCGACTCCAAAACTACTCAGTCACTATCTCCAAAGCCCCTGACCCCAGTCACAACTCTCACCCCAAATCTCTGACCTTGGCCCCAGACCTACCCTCAAATTCTTCAAACTCACCTCAAATTCCAACCTTAGCTTTGACCTCAATCTGACCCCAGTTTTAATCAGATCCCACCACAAACCCAGAAGCCAATCTCCATCTTAATTTCAGTTTTGACCCAGTCCTAATACTGATCCCAAACCCCAACCCCAGCCCAGTTCTATTCAACCCCACATCTGGTTTCCTCTGATGCCACCACAAACTCACATCAGATTCTATGACTTATTTCTTCCCCATTATAACTACAAACAAAATGTGATCTTGGCCTTTAAGCCTCTGTTACCCCAATTTCACACTGGTCCCACCAAATTGATGGCACCTGCAATCTGCCTCAAACCTGATCTGGAGGGGAGCTTGAGGCTCTGACCCACCCCAAGACCCTCCCTCCAGTGACTCCCCCCCCAAAGCCCAGAAGTAACTCCACTCACCTTGGTTGAGTAGCAGAGCTGGGGAGAGACAGAGAGAGGGAGAAGGTGAGATCTTCTCTGGGAAGCTCAGATCCATGAACTTGAAGGGTCCACAACTGAACCTCCAAAGGTCCCCCACCCTGGACCCCTTACCTCTCCCACAGCCCACCCATCACCCCTCACCTGAAATCCCTCGTTTAAGCCATTGTGGCTGGCCCAGCTCAATGAAGAAATTATCCTTTTTCTCATATTCCTCGTCATCAACTATCTTCACCTGAAGAGTTTTCCTGAAGGGAGAGGCAGAATCCCCAGCATAAGGCCCCCTCCCCATAACTCAACAATAACTCACCCATTAGCCACTGGGTTTCTTGGGCACTTGCTGCATCTCAGACTCTGTAATCTCATTTCATCCTCACAAACACCCTGGGGGGAAGGTTCTTCTTATCCACATTTGACAGAGACAAGCTCAGAAACATCGGAAGAAGCTGTTATTATTGTCCAGTTGCTCAGTCAGGTCCAACTCTGTGACCCACGGACTGCAGGATGCCAGGCTTCCCTGTCCTTCACTACTTCCCAGAGTTTGCTCAAACTCATGTCAGTTGAGTCAATGATGCCATCCAACCATCTCATCCTCATCCCCTTCTCCTCCTGTCCTCAATCTTTCCCAGCAACAGGGTCTTTTCCAATGAGTTGGATCTTTGCTGAGTTTGTATTAAATATCAACCTGAGGACCTCCCTCATGGTCTAGTGGTTAAGATTCTGCACTTCCAATGCAGGGGGCACAGGTTCGATCCCTGGTCGGGAACTAAGATCCCACATGTGGTGTGGTATGGCCAAAACAAAAAGAACAAATTTAAAAAACTCAAAATAAGTATCAACCTGACGGATCCTGATAAAACCAAAGTTAGACTGGGTGCTTCCTCTGCTCAAATCATTCACACAAACTTTCTTGGTGGTCCAATGGTTATGAGTCTGCCTGCCAATGCAGGGAATGTGGGTTTGATCCCTGGCCTGGGAGAATTCCACATGCCACGGGGAACTAAGCCTGTATGCAACAACAAAGACCTAGCACCACCAAAAAACAAACAAACAACAACAAATCCCCCTAAAACAAAAAAACAAATAAACCAAGCAAAAACCACTCACATGGCTTCCGTCTCATAGAAAATAAAAGCCAAAGTCTCAAGAATGGCTCACAAGGCCCCCTGCAATCTGGCTTTCATTTCCCTCCTGGCCTCCCATCTCTCTCCCCTCACACACTCACCCCAGCAATATTGGCCTCCTCACTGTTCCTAGAATGTAATAAAAAGCCTGCTCATGCCTTAGGGTCTTTGCACTGGCTGTTCCTTCCGCAGAGAACACTGTTCCCCCATGCTCATTCCCTCAATTCCTCCAGTTCTATGTTCAAACTTTACCTTCTTTCTCAATGAGACCCACTCCCTCCACCTCCTTTAATACTGAAATTAATGCCTGCCCTTACCCCAGCACCCTTGGTCTCCTTCCCATGTTCCATGTCTTTGTTGTTTCAAATCATCTTCTAACACATCACCAGATAGGTTTATCTTGTTTGTTGTTTGCCATTTGCCTCTTCACATTAAGATGTAAGTTCCTCCAAGGCAGCGATCTTTGTTCATTTATGTTCTTTGCTGTATCCCCAATTCCCAGAACAGTGCCTGGCATATAGTGTGACCTCCATAGACAGCTGTTAACTCAAATTCTTCAGCCTGGAAGACCCCCAACTTCCTGCCCCTTGTCCTCATTCGGAGGGGTAACTGAGCGCTAACTGATTTTCTTAGCATCCTGGCTGCCATAGTAACCAGGGGATGGGAGGGGAGAAACAGCCAGAAGTTATCCATCTCCTTCAGGTACACAACAGACCCCCCTAGAATATGAAGACCCACAACCCCACAATAACCCATGCCACTAGCAGCTATGTCAGCTGTAGGAACCACAAGGCCTGGCCCCAGAACCCAGAAACACAAACACCAGCCCACACAGTCACCCAGCAGAGGAAGCACAGCCAATCACACCGCCCACACCCACACACCATCGTACCCCGCAGCCATTCCCTATGCAGTGGCAAAATTGCACGGAACCAGATGCCAATTAGCACAACACCCCCACCACAGCCTGGGCAACAATGCCAACCTGTAAGACCCCTGCTGTGATTCCATGTAGAGTCTCCTTCCTATATCTCACTCTTTATGCCTCCTGGTGTTTCTGTTTATTCAGTCTCTCCCCGGCTGTCTGCCTTTCTCTCCGTGTTCTCCTCTCCCCATCTCCATCTCTCAGTGTCGGAGAATGGAACAGAATGGAACAGCCAAACTCGACGACACAATCTAAGCAAAAGGGTCTCAACCATACAGACATATCTTAACATATGAACGCCCAGGACACAGTGACACTCAAAGATGGACATACAAGACAGCCACGAGGGGACGTACGCCCACTTCCACCTTCACCCACTCTCGGTTTCGACATTTAAAAGTTTCTGTTGGTTGAAAGGATGGCAGCCCCCAACCCCCCACCTTAGGAGTGGGTTGGAAGCTGTCCGTGGTGCTGAAACACCACAGCCAGGTGGGGGCGTCTACTGACACATGCTCCTCACAGACTCTGACACACGTAGACAGCTGCTGACACGCTGACACACCGACAAGGTGATACACACACACACACACACCTCTGATACTCATTCGCTTGCAGACCTGCCGTGGTCCACTGACACCCAGTGACAACGTGCACCAATTGACACTCTGACAAGTGTGTCCTCATGGGACCCAAATGAGGAGAAACCCAACCGGCAGGGGACAGCAAGAGGAATTGAAGATAGATGAGGGCAGGACTTCCTGAGGTCAAAGGAAGCAGCTTTAGGAGTATGGAATTAACAGATACACACCATTATATAGAAAAGAGATAAGCAACAAGGATTTACTGTATAGCACAGGGAACTATACTCAATATCTTGTAATAACCTATAATGGAAAAGAATCTGAAAAAGAATCTGAAAAAGAATATATATATATGTATATATGGCTGATCCACTTAGCTATACATCTGAAACGATCACAATATTGTAAATCAACTATAGTTCAGTTAAAATTGATCATTTTTTAAAAAGGAAACAGCCTTCCTCCTCAGCCTGACATTCTGTCATCCTCATGCCCTCCTTGTTTCCTGAAAACTCCACTTTCCCACCCCTCACAGGCTCTGATTTCACATCCAGTCTCTTTCTCATCCTATCTCCCATTCTCTCATGCTGACCCGAACTCTTCTCTCTCTGTAGCATCATCAGCAGGACTTTTCCTTCCCTGAGTCCCCCCGGGTTCCTCTCAGAGAGAAGAATGTCTCTCTTTATCTCCCCGCACTTCTATTCCTTTTAGTCTTCTTCCATCTCAGTTTCCAATCCCTGTTTCCCTCTTTTTTTTTTTTTTAGCCTCACCAGGTGGCACGAGGGATCTTAGTTCCCCGACAAGGGGTCGAACCTGTGGCCCCTGCATTGGGAGCGCAGAGTCTTAGCCACTGGACCACCAGGGAAATCCCTCCTCCCCTCACCCCCTTGATGGGCCTCTGTCACTCAGTTTCCATCTCTCCCGGCCTCTGTCTCTAAGTCTGTGTCTTTCTGTCTCGCTCCTGCCCCCTCTTGTTTCTCTTTCTGACTCGCCACTACTCTGGCTCTGTCTCTCTTCCACTAGGTCTTTTCTGTCTCCCTGTCTTTCACTTATCTGGTTGCCTCTCTGTCTCTCTCTTGCATCTCTCCCCACTACCCCATATCTCTGGGCATCTTTCTTCCATCTCCGTGTTGATCCTGCCTGGGGTCAGCCCTCCAGCCTGGCTGTTTCTCGAAGCATCTCTAATTAGCGCCTGCCCATCAGAGAAAGGATGTGTTTCCCTAAACGCGAATTAGCCTCCTGCTCTCTATCTCCTGAAACCACAGCTGGAAACATGGGCGGGAGCGGGGGGTGGGTGGGTGGCGCGGGCAGAGGGTGTCCCAGCCTGGTAGGGGAGGCGGGGTGGGGGGGGGGCGGAGAGGGGCCTGTGGAAGCCCGCGGCCGTAGGCGGTAAGTTGATTGGAAGCCGTAGACTACAAGAAGGACTGGGAGAGCAGAAAGACAACTCCCTCCACGCCCTCTGCCTCTTGGGTGTGAGAGATGGGGCCTGGAATGGTGCTCTGGGCCCTCAACCCAAGTCAGAACAGAGAGAGATGGAAAGGTATGGAGAGTCTGTGACTGAAATATAACCCGAGTCAGAGAGCTGGATCCTGAGGACTGAGATCTAGAGATGGACACAAACTCGCCCGAGAGAGAGACGCAAAGGGAGAGGTGACAGGCAGGGTGAGCAGTGAGCAGCTGAGCTGGAAGGCCGAGCCACAGAGGCCGGGAGGGGGAGAGGGAGGGGGCGCGGTGGGTGCTCTGCTCGTTGTGGGGAGCGTGGGCGGCGGGAAGAGGGAGACAGACGGGCGTGCGGGGGCGGAAGGGAGCGGGCGGGAGCCGGGATGTGAGGCTGCCGGCACACACACCGGGAGACTCGGGCATCTGCGCAAGGGGGTGGCCGGGTGTCTGGGCGTGAGAACAGTCCTGACTCTATGTCCGTGACTTTGCGTGTCTGTCTGTGCCCGGTGCGCCTGTTGGTTGTGTCTGTCTACATACATACGTAGCCAGCTCCTCTCCGGAGACTCCGTCTCCCACATCCCAGTCCTCCTTTCCCATGTCTCTTCCTAGGCCCCCATATTCCTACTCCGACTTTCCCCAAAGCCTCGCCCACATTCCCCCTACCCAAGAGCTCCACTCCTTCCCTCTGCCCACCTCCTTTAGGGCACGCCCCATCTCTTTAGACCCCGCCCTCTTTCGCTGTCCTCAGCCTTTGCCTTGTGTGCTAGCCGTGAAATTAAAAGACGCTTGCTCCTCGGAAGAAAAGCTATGACAAAGCTAGACAGCATATTAAAAACCAGAGACATTACTTTGGCCGACAAATGTCTAAATAGTCAAAGCTATAGTTTTCCCAATAGTCATGTACTGATGTGAAATTTGGACCATAAAGAAGGCTGAGCGCTGAAGAACTGATGCTTTTGAACTGTGGTGTTGGAGAAGACTCTTGAGAATCTCCTGGACTGCAAAGAAATCAAATCAGTCAATCCTAAAGGAAATCAGTCCTGAATATCCATTGAAAGGACTGATGCTGAAGTTGAAACTCCAATACTCTGGCCACCTGATGTGAAGAGCCAACTTATTGGAAAAGATCCTGATGCTGGGAAAGATTAAGGACAGGAGAAGAGGGTGACAGAGGATGAGATAGTTGGTGGCATCATCGACTCAATAGACATGAGTTTGTGCAAACTCCGGGAGACAGTGAAGGACAGGGAAGCCTGGCAAGCTGCAGTCCATGGTGTCGCAGAGTCGGACCCAACTGAGAGACTGAATAACAACCACTCAGACCCCACCTAGGTCCTTGGGTCCTGCCCCTTCTCTGTTCCACAGACTTGCCCTCCGTTTCCACAGACGCCTTCCCACATCGAAAGAGACCTCAGGGCACACTCCTCCATCCTACCAGTTAAGCTCGCCACACCCTTCTCCCCAGGCCTACCTTATTTCCTCTCCTCTCACCTCACTTGGCCATTCTTCCTGGTGTCCCACTCTCTTCTCCCCAAACCAGCCCAGTTCTCGCAGGACCCGCCCACGTCTCATCCCAACATGTTGACCACACTCCTCACTCCAGTCTCTTCCCTCCTCTCCTTCATCTCGCCCCTTTTCTGGACCCTGTACCACCTCCCCAGGCTTCCCCATTTCCAGGGTTCCATCAAAGCTCCACCCCTTTGCAAGACTGTTAGTCAGTTGTGTCGGACTCTGCAACCCCATGGACTCTAGCCCTCCAGGCTCTTCTCTCCATGGGATTCTTCATTCAGGCAAGAATACTGGAGTGGGTTGCCATTCCCTTCTCCAGCGGATCTTCCCGACTCAGGGATCAAACCCGGGTCTCCCGCATTGCGGGCAGATCCTTTACCATCTGAGCCACCAGGGAAGCCCTTTTCAGAACTACGCGTCTCCCAGATCCTCCCACTCGGAGGCAACGCCCACTCTCGGCCGCGCCCACTTCCAGGCCCCGCCCCCGTTCGGACCTCGTCCCTCCCGGGCCCCGCCCCTCTCGCAGGCCCCCTGTCTTCTGCCTGGCCCGGAGCCGGCGAGCTCGCGCGCTCACATGGTCTCGTCGTCGCCGAACTCGAGCTCGCCGCACGCATCCTCGTAGTGCACGCCGCCGCCGCGCGCCGTGCCGTCCACCGTGCGGTAGGGGAGGCGCACGGTGCCTCGCGCGCCCGAGCTGCGCACGACGCGCACGTCCACGGTGCCCATGCACTCGCTCACGTGCAGCAAGCGGTCCTGGAAGGAGAAGATGCCCGCGTGGTCGTCGTCCAGGATGGTGACGGTGGCCAGCAGCGGCGACACCAGCCGCCCCTTGGGCCGCCCGCCGCCGTCGGGCTCGAACATGCCCTGCGCGTCGCCCACGCGCAGGTTCAGCAGCCGCACGAAGAAGTGCTCGTCCTCCTCGAAGATGTCATCGTCGATGATGCCGATGCGCAGCTCCTTCTGCGTCTCGCCCGGCTTGAACACCAGCGTGCCCTCGCTGCGGTGGAGGAGCGGGGAGAGAGGGGTGAAGTCGCTCTCAGGGCTGTGGGCCAGGGGGAGGGGTCAGGGTGGGCTTCCTGGAGGAGGGGGCCGCACCACCGGAAGAACTTACAAGTATAATGGTGGACAGACACGAAACAAGCAATACCGAAGGTGAATGAAGGTGGGCTTTTCCCGAGCAGGAGATGCAGAGGGAGAACAAGAACCATGGAGGGGTTCTGTCCCACCGTGAAACTCATCAGGAGTAGTGGCGGGGAGGAGCATTAAACAGGTGATGAAGGTGAGATCAAGGCAGGCTTCATGGGAGATTTAGTGAGCAGGAGACCTCCTGGCAGAGGGAACAGTACATGCAAAGTTTCAGGGTGGAGAGGGAGTTTGGAGTGTTTCACAGCCATGATTCTTGAATCTCAGTGTCCACAGGAATTCCCTGGGACATCTTGTGAAAATGCAGATTGTGGTTCAGTAGCTCCTGGGTTTCAAGGCTCTGCATTTCTACTTAGCGCCCAAAGGACCCAAATGATTCTGCAACATGGACCATACTTGGAGTAATAGGGACACAGGGCCCACAATTGACATTGACATACTTCCCATAAAAACCATTCTGTGCTCCCAGATATCCCCAGGAGAAAATCCACAGTCTTTAACTTGGCATCATTCAGTCATTCAACACACGCTTTCAGTGTGGGAACACGGGAACACCAGTGCTGGGAACACGGGAACAGCCCCATGGCAGAGCCATATCACAGTGGCACACGTCTCGGGATTTAATTACAGTCCATTCACTCAACAGATATGTACTGAGCATCTGCTGTGTGCCAGGCACTGTTCTTAGTGTTGGGGAAACAGCAGCAACATCAGATAAGAGAAAAATCTTTGCCCTGGTGGAGCTTGTTCCAAGGCAGGAGACAACTAATAAAACATATAAAGTCAGGTGGTGATGATGCTATGCGGAGAAAACAGATGAACAAGGGTACTGAGTGCAGAGAAGGAGCTGTGTGAAAGTGGTCAGGGAAAGCTTTTCTGGGGACAGGGGTGCCATCTGAGCAGAGACCTGAGGGAGGGAGCCCAAGGAGGTCTGGGGAAGACTGTTCCTGTAAAGGGAACAGCCAGTGCAAATGTCCTGAGGCAGCAGTGGGCAGGAGTGCTTGAGGAAGACTAGAGACGCCAGTGTGGCCACATCCAAGGGAGCAGGGAGGGAGAGAGTGGGAGATGGAGTGACCGAGGAACAGGGAAAGATGTCATGGGGCCTTGGTGAGCCACGCTGAAGACTGGCTTTTACTCCAGTGAGAGGAGAGTCATGGAGGCCTCCAAGGAGAGGAAGGACATCAACTGGCTTAGGTTTAAAAGAGTGTCTGCTGTGTAAGTTTCTAAAGCACAAGGAAGATGCTCTATAATGGGCTGGGGGAGGGAATGAGGCCAAGACATTCATCAGGGTGAAATTTGGGCAGGACAGTGATGACTCTGGGGCGTTAACGAATGCCAAAAATCTGTCATTTACCCCTCCCTCCCTCTGTGGGGGTGGTAGAGAGACCCCAGGGTTCTGGCAGGGGGATGACAAGACCTGGATGGAGGGAATAAGCTCCCGGCGGTTGCAGCCCTCAGCGCAGAGGGCGCTGTCCATGGTGGCTAAGGCATCTAGCTGGGTGGGCCAACCTGCTCCAAGCTGCCTGTGCCAGCTGTGTGATCTCAGGCAGTTAGGACTCAGCAGCCCTCTGAGCCTCGGTTTCCTCGTCTGTAAAATGGAGTTAATAACCCTGTCTTCCTCATGGTAGTGTTATAAGGATTGAGGTAATACAGGGGAACTGGACATTGTCTGTAATGGGACACGCGGGCATCATGTGCCTCCTGGCATGATGCCCCGAGGACACTTGGATTCCTGCTGAAGTGCATCACCTGAATCTAATCATGAGGAAATATTAGACAAAGCCACATGGAAGATTGTTCTAGTAAGTGGCCTATCATTTTCCAAAGTATCAGAGTGGGACTTCCCTGGTGGTCCAGTAGTTAAGACTTGATGCTTCCAATGTAGGGGGCATGGGTTCGATCCCTGATTGGGGAACTAAGATCCCACACACCACATGGCGCAGCCAAAAGAAAAATGCAGACAAAGTGTTGGTGTCACCAAAGTCACGGAAAGACCGAGGGAGTGATCCAGATTGAAGAAAGTGAAAGAGACATGACAACCAAATATGCCAGGTGGTTTCTGGATCAGATGGGAAGAAAGGGAGGGAGTGAAAACACAGCTATAAAGGGTGAGACAAGGACAAGTGGGGACATGCAAGCATGGACTATAGATTGGGCCATAATATTGACTCAATCTTAAACGTCCTGAGGGTAATCAGTGTGTTGGGATGATGTGGGAGTACGTCATTATTCTTAGTAGATGCATGCTTCTGTTGATTGGTGAATGGTCATGCTGTCTGCACCTCACTCTAATAAAGTGCCACCATTATTATTATATTTTTTCAAAAACAAATTTATGGTTACCAAAGGGGAAAAGTGGAGGGGGGTTGTGGAGGGATAAATTAGGAATTTGGGATCAACATAGACACACTACTATATATAAAAGAGATAATCAACAAGGACCTACTGTATAGCCCAGGGAACTCAATATTCTGTAATCATTTACATGGGAAAAGAATCTGAAAGAGAATGGATATATGGATATGTATAACTGAATCACTTCGCTGTATAGCCACAACTAACACTGTAAATCAACTACAATCTAAACTAAAAATTTAAAAAGTAAAGTAGCATCTCAAAAAATCTATTATTATATATTGAAGAGCATGAATGCCCACAGGACAAAATAGGCACAATTGGCAAATATCTGTGTGGAGGTTATATGAAGGTTTGCCAGACTATATATTTGCAGCCCTTCTGTAGGTGTGAAATTTTTCTAAATAAAAATCTGGGGAGAAAAAGGACATGGGGATTTGAGAAACCAGGTATCAGAATCATAGAAGGCTGGGTTCACAGGACTCATATTCCAACACTGGATGCACAAAATCTGAGAAGATGAAAATCTTAGAACCATCAGATCAGAGACGGGCTGGGGGTACAGATTAGAATACTAAAACAGGAATCCTGGAATCTTAAAACCTTAGACCCTTAGCATGCTAGGATTATAGAGGCTTAAATCTCAGAATCTTTGAAGAGCTGTACCATTTGGGGGTCACAGAGGTCATTATTAATTTGGAGAAACCAAAACCCCCCAGGACCACCCTAGCCTAGTGATGCCTGTGGGCAAATTATAAAAAGGTTTCCCTCCTTCAAGACACTCTTTCCATGAATCTGGAAACTGAAATCATAGACACAGAAATATATAATGTCCACTATGTGAACTGCACTTGCTTAGACATGCTGCTCTTTTGCAGTGCACAACCTCAACAACTGTACATGACAGCCCTACCTGTCCAGACCGAGGCAGGAACTTACCCAAGGAACAGGGGGCAGGGCTAAGCTTGGGCTGGAACTTAGGTGTCCTCCCTCCCAGTCCTAGACCTAACCTGCCTTGATAAGTGATGCCAGGCTTGTGATTGGATTGAGAGAGCAGAGACATATGGGAAGGTGTCAACTCTTCCTAGCTCTGGCTCCACCACTGAGCAGCATTTACTACTTCACTTCAAACATCTCCTTCCCGAGGTCATTTGCAGGTGAGAAGGCAGCCTCTGATCCCAGCAAGTGATACCTGTACTCACTTCCTTTTGCAAAGGCTTGGGGTTTTGATGAGGGCAATGCAGACCAGAGGTGTGGGTAGGAGTGGAAGGAGAAGAGGCTGACCGAAAGCAAGCCCTCATATGGTGAATGCCTTTTCTTCAGTCGAAGGGGACTGGAGATGTGGGATGAGGGGAAAGGATGGAGGGAGGAGGTCATGGGAGGCCAAAGGGGTCCCATGTTATGGGATGACAGAACAAAGATATGTGAACAATTCAGTTTCAATTTAGTAAATTGAACCTATGAGAAGATCAGCCATCAACACTCTCTCCTGTATCCTGCTGTATTTTTTCTTCACTCTTCTCACCACTCCCTGATATTTTAATACATTGATTGTACACTTTCTAATGACCTGTCTCCCAAGAGAGTGTCAGCTGTGTTAAAGCAGGCAGGGATTTCTACATCTTTCATTTATTGCTGGTCTCCATTGCCCAAGTTTGTTTCTGGCACAGAAAAGACACATGGTATATGTTATTATTACAGGAAACCACGGGAGCTGGGCTGGATGAAGCACAAGCTGGAATCAAGATTGCTGGGAGAAATATCAATAACCTCAGATACGCAGATGACACCACCCTTTTGGCAGAAAGTGAAGAAAAACTAAAGAGCCTCCTGATGAAAGTGAAAGAGGAGAGTGAAAAAGTTGGCTTAAAGCTCAACATTCAGAAAACTAAGATCATGGCATGGTATCTGGTCCCATCACTTTATGGCAAATAGATGGGGGAACAATGGAAACAGTGATAGACTTCATTTCTGGGGGCTCCAAAATCACTGCAGATGGTAACTGCTGTCATGACATTAAAAGACGCTTGGTCCTTGGAAGAAAAGTTATGACCAACCTAGACAGCATATTGAAAAGCAGAGACATTACTTTGCCAACAAAGGTCCGTCTAGTCAAACATGTATGGATGTGCAAGTTGTACTATAAAGAAAGCGGAGCACCAAAGAATTGATGCTTTTGAACTGTGGTGTTGGAGAAGACTCTTGAGAATCTCCTGGACTGCAAGGAGACCCAATCAGTCCATTCTGAAGGAAGTCAGTCTTGAATATTCATTGGAAGGACTGATGCTGAATCTGAAACTCCAGTATTTTGGCCACCTGATGCGAAGAGCTGACTCATTTGAAAAGATCCTGATGCTGGGAAAGATTGAGGGAGGGAGAAGGGGAAGACAGAGGATGAGATGGCTGGATGGCATCACCGACTCAATGGAGTCGGTGATGAGTAAACTACGGGAGTTGGTGATGGACAGGGAGGCCTGGAGTGCTGCAGTCCATGGGGTTGCAGTCCAAAGAGTCAGACATGACTCAGCAACTGAACCAAACTGAACGGGAGACTTGCATATCAGCTAACAAAACAAACTGTAAACCTATGATTCTTGAAAGAGTGTGGTACAGACAGGTTTATTGCACAAATACAAAAAGAATTTTGTGGTCCCATGAGGACACAGAAGTTATCTACCTTGTTCACTCTTCTCCATTGAGCCCTTAAAAAAAAATCTGGATGGCAGATGGATAAACAACAAGGTCCTACTGTATAGCATAGGGAACTATATTCAGTGGAAAAGTATATGAAAAAGAATATATATATGGATCACTGAGTTACTTTACAGCAGAAATGAACACAACATTGTAAATCAACTTTTCAAAAAAATTTTTTTAAAAAACCTCTGGCACCTAGTAGGTGCACAGTAGGAACTGCTGGATAAGGTCACAGTTCTGCTCAAAGAGGGGTGAGGAGACAGACTGGCGGTGAGACACGTGAGGGTTCAGAAGGTGGGTGGCTTTATGGTGGAACCAAAGACCCAGAGGTGGACACCATCTCTTTCCTCATTATCCCACTTCGTTTTCCCCCATAGCACTTGCCATTACCTGATGTTTTTGTATGTTTCATAGTTTATACCTTTATTGCAACTTGAGGGTAGGGACCTTAGCCATCTTGTTCACCGAGCTATACCCCTGGCACATGTAGTAGGTGATCGATAAACAGTTTTAGGACTTCCCTGGTGGCGCAGTGGGTAAGAATGCACCTGCCAAGGTTGGGGACACGAATTTCATCCCTGATCCAGGAAGACTCCACACACCCCGGAGCAACCAAGCCTCTGTGCCACAATTACTGAGCCTTCGAACTACTGCAGCTACTGAAGCCTGAGTGCCTAGAGCCCATGCTTCGGAAGAAGAGAAGCCACCGCAATGAGAAGCCCACGCACCGCAACCAAGAGGAGCTCCTGCCAACTGCAACTAGAGAGAGTGCCTGTAAAAGCAACAAAGACCAAGAGCAACCAAATAAAAAAAACCCCATTACTTTAATAATGGCGTGGTGGATGGGGCACTGGTTCTACCAGGTGATGAAACACATCATGGAGCTATAATAAGGAACACAGAGCAGCGTCAAGCCCAAGAAAGCACAGGTGTGTCATGGACCTGGGAGCAGCAGCCCGCAGTCAGTGGACAGCCACGCTGTCCGTCTTGTCCAGCAACTTGTGCCAAATGTGCGGAATAGCACATGGTACAAAGTAGACTCTCAGGAATGAATGAATGAATGAATGAATCCAGCAAGTCTGCCCATTGCAAAGTAAGGATGGGCGCCAGACGTAGCTAGGAGACGGAGGAGCCTGGCGACTGCTGGACGGCAGAGCCTGAGACCTGTCCAGCCCTCCCTGCCCTCCCGCCCCCAGGGGACCCACCTGTACTCGTAGTCCGAGCCGGCTTTGGCGGAGCCGTCCTCCGTGCGGTAGTCCACGTAGAAGGTGCTGTTGCCCTCTCCACCCTGGCAGGTGACGGACAGCAGCACGGAGCCACAGTTCTCCAGGCAGTGGTAGAGGCTGGGCTCGAAGAAGATGCGGCTGGCGCCGTCGTCCTCGTCCTCGCCGGGGCCGTCGGCCGGGGTGGCCCTGCGCGAGGCGTCCACCGCGTGTCGCCGCAGCACGTTGCCCGCGCCGGTCATCAGCCGCGTGGCCTGGATGCGGTAGAAGGCGCGGCTCTTCTGCTGGTGGAGCAGCGCGTAGTAGTTGGCGATGCCCACCAGCTGCTCCAGCTCCTTGTCCGGGTGCTTCTGCTTCAAGTCCTTGAGGATCTGGATGACCTCGCGGCGGCTGGCGTCCAGCTCGCGGGCCTCGGCGGGGCCCGGGCCTAGGCCGCCCACCTCGCCCGGCACCTCGGCGCCCACGAACGTGCCGTCCAGCTCGATGCTCTTGGGGGGGTCGCCCTCGGCGCCGATGATGATGCCACTGCGCGGGTCGGTGCGGTAGCGCTTGTACACGTACTTGTAGAAGAGCAGCCGCTTGTCGGCCATCCAGGCGAACACCACGCACACCGGGAAGAAGACGAGGGTCAGCAGCGCCTCCCACACCTGCGGGCGGCCGCGCGGGTCAGGACCGCCGCGCCGGCAGGGGGCGCACTGGCGGCCCTTCCGCTGCCGCCCTCCCCAGCGCTGGGCCCCTGCCCGCACCCGAGCTCCCTCTTCTGCATCTCTCCCCATCCGGCCTTCCTGCTGTCTCTACCTGCCTCTGGCTCTTGTCTCTGCTTCTCCCTGCCTTTCCCCATCTTTCTGTCTAGGTTGGCCCTTATCTCTTTTTCTCCCGGCCACCAGTCTCCTTCTCTATGTCAGCTGGCTTGTTGTTTGTTTGTTTTATTTAAGCTGTAAAGGTATTTATTTCTTTATAACTAATATTTATTTCTTTATTTGGCTGCACTGGGTCTTAGTTGCAGCATGCGGGATCTAGTTCCCTGACCAGGGATCAAACCCAGGCCGCCTGCACCGAGGAGCTCGGAGTCTTAGCCACTGGACCTCCAGAGAAGTCCTTATGTCAGCTGGTTTTCTACCTTTCCTCCTGTTTCTTCCTTTCTGTGGCCCCTGTCTCCTTGTCTCCACTGTCTTTTATATCTTTTTTAGATACCTACCTCTCTCTCCTATGGGATTCTTCTCAGTGTCCCCTGCCTTCTCTCTTTATGCCTTTATGTCTCTCCTCCCCTCACCCTATTTGTCTCTCCCTTGGTCGCATCCATCCACCATTTGTCACGCTGAGAACCACAGCTAGCTGCCCAAGTGCAAAAACACAGACACCCTCAGCCACCACCAAGTCAGGGACACGCCCAATCCTGTGGTCCCAGCCCCTGTCCGGGGGCAGTGCTGGTCTCTCTCTCTCCGTCTTTTTCTCCCACCTCATTTCCCCTGCTCCCCTCCTCAGCTGGGATGTCTCCACTTCTCCAAACTCCACCCATCACCCAGGGTCTGCTCTCTACTCACCTCCCCAAACTCCCCTATTCCTTTCCCCCAACTCCCCACCCCCCTCACCAGTGAATACAGCCTTTGCCAGATTCTCCTTCCTTAGGATTTGTTTGGCCCTTAGGGATCGGACTCTGACTCTAAAAGAGGCACAAGTTTAGCTCGCCGTCTGACAGCCTCATAAAGCAAGTTCTCATGTTTACATGCTACCTCCCCAGAGAGACAGGGCAAGGCTGAGTTTAGATCCCGGTTCTAGAAGAGGGATGCCTGGCCCAGCCTCTTGTGTGTAAAATGAGGACATCCCAAGATTGAATAAGCTCATGCATCCCTAGCACTCAGCCTTGTCGGTTATTGATACATGGAAGATACAAAATGTGAAATTAATGTGATCGTTATTACTAGTGGGCTTCCCAGGTGACTTGGTGGTAAGGAATCTGCCTGTCAATGCAGGAGACCCGGGTTTGATCCCGAGCTCAGGAAGATCCCCTGAAGGAGGCCATGGCAACCCACCCCAGTATTCTTGCCTGGAGAATCCTATGGACAGAGGAGCCAGGCCAGCTACAATCCATAGGGTCACAAAGAGTCAGACACTACTGAGCCCACACCCAGTACTACTACTTTTATAATACTGTCACTATATTACTATTATCTTGAGCTCTTTGCACTCTGGGGCTCAGTCTGCCCATGGTCTGGCAGAAGGCACGTACAGGAAACATCCACCAATACCTGACAGTTCTCCTTGAAATCATCATGTCAAGATGCATATGTTACCTTTCTCATTAAAGATAAGGAAGAAAAGATTAAAGAGCATTTACAAATCAGATGGCCCCAGAGGTATCTTTAAAATGAGCCTGGTAGGGAAAATATCTTCAAGCTCTCATTGTTCACAGCCCCTTGTCGCTGTGTTTACTGCTGGCTCAGAGAAAAAGGAAGACTTGGAAACAGTACAACCTCACAAAGCCACCAGGCAGGTTTGTGAAAAGAAACTGAATTTTCCACACAAGCTGTAAAATGAACTCTTGCCTTGCTCGTTGAACTGGCCAGTGTCTACGGCTGTGAGTAGTTCTCTCTTAATCAGAAGCGAGATCTCTAACACCTGAGATCTGCTTTCTTCCCTGCAGGTAAACAAAAGGTGATTCTAATAGATTCACATCTGCCTTCGAGGGCACCCTCTGGTGGTCCAGGGGCTGAGACTGCACTCCTGATGCAGTGGGGTCTGGGTTCAATTCCAGTTCAGGGAACTAGATCCCATAAGCCACAACTAAGAGTTTGCATGCTGCAACTAAAGATTCTGAGTGCTGCAGTCAAATTTAATTGACTTAAAAAAAGAGGACCTCGCTAAAATCAGAAATGAAAAAAAAGGGCCTCATTTAAAGAAGGGCTTCCCTGGTGGCTCTGTGGTAAAGAATCTGTCTGCCAATGCAGGAGACATGGGTTCGATCCCTGGTCTGGGAAGATCCCACATGCCTCGGCGTGACTAAGCCCATGTACCACCACTATTGAATCTGTGCTCTAGAGCCTATGTTCTGCAACAAGAGAAGCCACCGCATTGAGAGGTCCACCCACTGCAACTAGAGAGTAGCCCCCATTTCTGAGCGGTTAAAGAAAAGCCCTTGCAGCAATGAAGACCCAGTGCAGCCAACACATAAAACTGTTTAAAAGAAGAATAACCAATGGTCTAGTCCAACCCCTTCTATAATTCAGATGTGTAAACTGAGGCCCAGAGAGTATGGACTTTGCCTGAGGTCACACAGCACTTCCAGAGAAAACCCTGAGCCAGACCCATCTCCTCCCTACCCCTGTTCACAGCATCTAGAAGGGACTGGCATCATCTTGATCTCATGCCCATTCTTTCGGTTATTACGTGAAGGCATTCCAGAGGTCTGGTCTCTGTGTTACTCCAGAAGGAATCCTCCAGAACCACTTCTGCACCCAGACCTATGGCATTTCACACTGTCTTCTCTGTGTTTGAGCCAGCTCCTTCTCAGGAGAAACCTCACCCCTCCCGATCCCACCTCCTCCTCACAGTGTCTAAAATCCATTTCACAGTTTTGGTGTTAATCCTTGTCACGGACCACTTGGACAACCCAAGTCAGGATAGCGTCCTTTTTAAAATAGTGCCTGAGAACTGTGTGAAGCCATGTCTGTGCTTTTCACCTTGGCAGCCAGGAAACTCAGCATCCTAGTCAGGAGTCAGTCACAGTAACTGTCTCCCTTCCTCCCTCATCCCTGTCTTCTGGTGCTCCACCTCCCTCTTTTCCTCACTGTGGTTTCTCATTCCTTCCTTCTGCCTAGATAACATCTGCAAAGAATTTTTATACCTTTAACTTTAGATCTTTCCTGGAAAGAAACTATAGCTGGCAAAACTTGACAGATATGTCTGAGTAGATTATACACTTGTATAAAGGAATCCTGGGTAGCCTCAAATAAATTATGCATGTATGTGAGTGAATTAAGCCAGGCCCATGAATAAATTATGCAAATTTAGACTGCAATCATGGGGTTGTGGAAAATAAATTAGGTGAACGTTTTAAAGGAGGCTAAGCAATAGGCCCGTTAAAACACTGGATAAATGAGAGGCAAGTGATTATGTGAATGCGGGTGTAAATTATGCAGCTGTGGATTGAAATTTTTTCTCACTATTGGAATAAATTATGCAAAGTGGTCTTTGCAGTGGGCTGGGTTTATGCCTAGGTTTGACTGGTTATGGGTATGAATTACAGTGAAGTGATATAAATTATCTCAACATCAGAAACCAATTATTAATAATGAATGAACTATGCAAACCACGACTGCATATCTGGCAAATACAAAGCTAGATTACGCAGATGCAAAGTCCACGGGTAAACTATGCAAATTGCACCAAGTTACTCAAATCAATTAGCACTGTCAGGAAACACGGGGCTGGATTCTGCAACTGTAAAATGAATTATGCAAATGGAGGACGTCTAATTGCAAAAGTGGAACTAAATTATGCAAAAGGCAGGGAGTACAGGAAAACATGTGACCATACCTGGCAAATACCTGACTAGACTGTCGTATGCCTTACAAGGATCACTAGGACTCAGTGCACATGGCACCCTTGTGAGATTTCAAAGATGCCATTTCCGGATGGGCATATTGCAAAATGGCATCTGGTTCTGCATGGATGAGCTCTTTCCAGAGCTTGCAGTGCCATCCAGGCCTGGCTTGTGAGTACCCACTAGACTCTAGCCCCGATTTGCCCTCTCTGGTCCAATGCCTTTGTGCAGTGCATGACCTGGACGACCATACCTGGAGGCCCTCTCAGATGTCAGCATGCATTTCTGCAAATACAGGCATTGACTCTCCCAGCCCAGGAGGCCACCCCTCTGGATTGTGCAGACATACATGCACCCAGGAGATGTCCGTGGGTCCTTGCTCACCTGGACCACACCCGGGGAAAAGACGGCCAGGATAAGATAAAGCCAGACATAGGCGAAGATGCTCCAAGAGGCGGTGACAAAGAAGACCCTCAGGTGCTTGATCTTGCGGCTCTCGCCGGCCGGGATGACATAGATGCACACAGCAATGACCACAAACATGTTGAAGGCGGCGCTGCCCACGATGGTGCCTGGGCCCAGCTCGCCTGCCTGGAAGTTGTGGCCACAGACCTCAATGACGGACAGCAGGATCTCCGGGGCTGAGGAGCCGAGGGCCATGAGGGTGAGGTTGGACACTGTCTCATTCCAGATGCGGACGGTGCCCACGCTGGTCTCACCATTGGCCTTGGTGATGGTGATCTCCTTCTCCTTGGACGTGATGACCTCGATGGAGGCCATGAAGCGGTCGGCAATGATGGACACACCCAGGAACATGTAGACCATGGCCACAAAGTAGACCACAGCCCGTGCTGCTTTGTCCCCCAGTGACGGGTCATCAGGCTCCCAGACGGGCAGCAGGACCCCTGGCTGGCAGCGGTTGGAGCCCTGGCAGCCCTCTGTACTGCTGGCATCGCTGTCATTGGCTGGGGGAGGTGGCAGGGAGGGGGTCGGAGTGGCCGCCCCTGAGCATGGTGGAGTCCCCAGGAGGAGTGCAAACCCCACCAAGGCCAGGGGAGCCATGGAGGGGGGGGGAGGGTCCTGTGGGGGAGGAGGAGGAAGTCTGGGTGAGAGGAGCAAACCCCTCCTCCCTCTTGCTCAGGAGTCAGGGCTTGTTGCAGGTGGAGAATGGGGGAGAAGCTGGGGACTAACAGAGGGAGGAGAGAGACCAGGAGAGACAAAGAGAGACAGAGATTCAGAGATAGGGACACAAAGAGACACTCTCTGTGCTAGGCAGAGACCAAGAAAGACATAGAAAGATGAAGGCATCATGCAATGCTGATGGACATGTAGCCTCTATGAGAAACTAGAGTTGACCTCATGTATCTCAGGACTCAGCAGTTCCACTCCCAGGAATATACCCAGGGAAATAAGTCAAGTGTTCCATGAAAGACCCATACACAGGTGTTCACAGCAGCTCCATTGATAATAAAGCTTGAAACAAACTGGGTGCCTATCGGCAAGAACATGGAGAAGTACAGGGCAGAAGAGGCATACAGTGGAATATTATACAGCACTGAAAAGTGAGTGGGCAACTGATGCACCCAACATTGCAGATGAATCTCACAGGCATATCATGGAAGAGTAAAGCCAGGCACAGAAGGACACAGAGTGAATAAGTCTGTGGGTGAGGCAAGGTGCTGGGGGGGCGCCCTCAACTCATTCAGTGATTCCTGTGTTTTCCAGTTTGGTGCTTGGAGGGCTCCTGCTTTGGATTTGGGCTGTACAGGTGCTTCTTTGTCTTCCTGTCCCGGGTGGGGCTAAGGAGGGGGTGCTGGCGGCTCTCTCACTCACATCCTGCCCCGCAGTGCTAGCACGTGTCTCTCTCCAGGGTACTGGGCCTCTGGGAGGTGGAAGGTTCCTTAGAAGTTGTGACATTGTGGCCCCCAGGTTGGGTTTTTTGCCCCATTTGTGGGTGTGGGGTCAATACTTATCTTCCTGCCTCTGGTCCTGGGCTTGAGTGGCTACGTCTAAAAATGCAAATCATTTCACATCCTTCTATCTGATCAGAACCGTGCCCCCTCCCCCCAATGACTCCGGTCTCACTCCAAACACCAAAGTCCCTTCCCTGGTTCACAAGGTCTTGCACAATCTGATCCCCATATTCTCTTTCTGGCCTCATTTCTCTCCCTCTCTCTGTCCCTCACTTGGCCTCAGCCACACTGCCTCTTCCCCGTTCTTCTCGGACAAGTTCTTGCCTCAGGGCCTTTGCCCCTGCTGTCCCTCCTTCCTGGGACACTCTTCCTAGCATATCCTCTCCCTCTCCTCCTTCAGCTCTCCACTAATATGTCACCTTCCCTGATCACTCTGTTCGAAATGACACCCTCCCACTTTGGGGAGTCCCCAGCCATCTCAAAGATGAGCCGACCAAGGCTCAAAGAGGCTTAGTAACTTGTCCAGTGACCCCCAGCAGCCATCCTGTGGCTCCCAGTTTCTCTCTCCAAGAGTGGTCCTGACTTCCAACTCCCCTGCCCCTTGTGATGCCACAGTAACCCAGCAATCTATAAGACAGGACTCAGAAAGAAAGGGAGGGATCCTCAGGTCCTCCCTGCTCCCTGACCCCTCTCCTGGCCATCAGCCTCAGTTCTCCCATAACATCCATTTCTGTCTGAAAAAGTTCTTCTCAGAGTCTAGCCCACAGCCTGCCCCCAATGCACACCGGTGTCCTCACGACTGAGAGCCGGGGGAGGGAGGCAGAATGTTGGCAGAACTTCCCTGAGAAGGAGTGAGTGAGTGCGTGTGCATGCATGCTCTGTGTGTGTGTGTGTGTGTGTGTGTGTGTAGGCGGGGTAGAGGGGTGATTCTTAAAGGGCCACTGCCCAATTACCCCCTCAACAAGGCCCCTAATGATACGTCTAATTAGCAGCCCCCTAATTAGCAACGACTTAGGCATAATTACAAACCCACCAGGATCCAAAGCAAAGACTCACGCTCTCTCCTCCCTCCCTCCTCAGCACCCCCTAGCTTTCAGGAGAACCCAGGGCCACCTGGGAGTCAAGAATTCATCCAGAGCATCTCACCCCCTCACTCAGGGAAGGGCCACGGCCACCACCTGTCCCTCCCGCCTCGGTCCTCAGGGAAACCAGGATCAGCCAGTGGGTGTTCTGACACCCACCCTCCTTGCCCCGAAGCTGGGCAAAACAGCCTGGTTCAATGGCTTTTTTCTCCCTGCAACATCTGGTTTCCTCTCCCTGCAGCCTTAGGAGAGGAGCCATCAGGGAGAGAAAGCACTGGGTAAATATTTGTGTGATGAACCACCAAGAGGTCGGAGCCCTGTCGCTGGGGACAGCTGGGCTGCTTCTGCTTGAGAGTCCTGTCTCTGCCTGTCTCATTCCCCCAGCTGCCCTGAAACCTAAGCTGGGTATCCAGGGGCAAAAGGATCGGGTGGAGGCCAGGGTGGGACTCCGGAGGGCAGATGGCTGGCATCATCTGTCCCTGGGGCTGTCTCTCCCCGCCCTCGTGGGCTGGTGGCCAGCTGGGTCAGTGGGACCCCAGTCCTGCCTCACCCCCATCTCGGGGCCTCAGAGACCTCATCTGTAGGATGGGGACTGCAAGCTTGAGCGAGGTGGAGAGGTCAGGCTGGCAGGCCAGGGAGGACCTCCTCTTGTCAGTAAGGAGCGGGTGGTGGTCCCAAACTGCACTCAGGGCAGGGGCAGGGGCTGCCTGCCCCTCGGTGGGGACATGGCCTTCTAAACATGCCTGCTTCCTGCCCCTGAGTGAGCCAGGTTCTCCCCCACCGCCCCTGCACACGGTGTCCGCCCCCCCACGGGGGGATCCCACACAGACACACACAGTCTTGGTGTTCAGGCTGTGTGATAAATCCATCGGTAAACTGACACCTGGAGGGGCAAAGGGCTTGGTCAAGTCTCGAAGCTTCAAGTCATGGGCAGGACAGAGGCCTGGGGCTCCTAACCTGTCCTCAATTTAACCCACCCAGAGCCCCTCATGGGCACTCACTCGAGGGCCTCACCCAATCACAGCGTGGGCTACAGGCTCAGCCCCACACGTCTCATCTCGCCCACCTCCTCTGGGGCACCCCTTCCCAACAGGAAAGAAGAGGGTATATCTATCGGCCAGGGACCTCAAGACTCAGAAGGACCCTTTCCAGAGCCCCCAAGGGGCAGCGGAGAAGCTTCTGAGCTCCAACCCCCCTGGAAGACAGGTCTGGGGCTGGCACACTAGGAGAGGGATGAAGGCAAGACTGCAGGAAGGACTGGCCTGGCCCAACCCAGGACCTATTATTGCTTTGCCTGGAGCAGTGAAAAGGACTCAGTTATTGTCCAAAGAATGAATGAGTCATGAAATGGACAGACGGCAAAAGAGGTATGGAAGTGAGACGGCAAGAGGGATGGGGTCCAGTCAATATGAAGAGGAATGGGAGGGTAGACTGGACAGGACCAGTTCGGTCTCCACTACAGAGGGCACGGTTAGACTTCGAGAATGCCTCAGGATGCCAGGAACCAGGCAGGGGTGAGCAGAGGAGCTCTGTGCTCAAGGGAGGGATGGGCGGGTGCCAGCTGGGAGGATGGGGTGGGGGAGCTCGGCTGAGGAAGGGAGCGGAGTTTGGGGGACTCCGTGACTCCCGGGGGAGCCCACTCTGAGGCAGTGGTGGGGGGAGGTGGGGGATCTTCTTCCTCCAGGTCTCCCCTGGCCAGGGGCGGAGACAAAGGTGTGTAGGAGGCAGAGTTAACCAGGGAGAGGAAGAGGGGAGGAAACAGAGAGGAACAGGGACCAGGTGCCTGGAGACAGAGATGGAGATGAGAGAGGAAGGGGAGAGACAGGAAGACCCACGCGGAGATGGAGAGAGACCGAGACCCAGGAAAGCTGAGACCGTAGAGAGACAAGAGACCCAGGGAAACACATAGAGATGGCGAAAGAGGAAGGCAGGGAGAGAGACCCAGGACTGAAACAGAAAGCCGGACCAGACCCAGGCATAGAGAGAGAGTGAGACGGAGGGAATCAGGGATTCGGAGAGACAGGCAGACTCGTTAGGACCGAGACCCCTGAGGGGTGTGGAGGCATAGAAAGGCGAGACTGAGACATAGGAGGGCGGGGGCGGAGGCGGAGAACGCGAGGAGGGGGGGCTGCCCCAGACGGGGCGGGGGTGTTCGCACCCCCTCAGTGCCCAGGAGGCACCCCCTCCCCAGCCCGCCACGCTCCCCGAAGCCCAGGAGGGGCTGAGGATGTTGGCTGCTGGTGGTGGCCCCTGACTCCGCGTTCGGGCCCTGGTACCCGCAACCCAGGATATGCAGACCCCTACTCTCTATAACGGAGCCCAGGGAAAAGCAGCTCCTCGAAAGCCCCCCTCCACCCACCTGGGGTAGCACCATCCTTCCCCCCAGCACCCCCTCTCCTCACTGGGGGGTCTCTTACCTGCAGCTACAGCCTAGAGCAGGTTCCCCCAGCAGGATTGGCAGTGGTGGGCGACTCCGCCCGACAGAGAGAGAGAGGGAGAGAGTGAGAGGGAGAGAGAGAAGAGCTGGAGACTGAGAGGGAGAGCTAGGAAGGAGGGGAGGGAGAGGGGATAGAGGGAGGAGAGGCGAGGAGGAGGGGGGAGGGACACGGGGGAGGGGGAGTCGGCTGGAGATGGAGGAGGGGGGCCGGGGGAGAGCGCAGGGAGGGCGGAGGAGGAGCCGGGAAGAGAGGGGAGGAGGAGGAGGCGGGGAGAGGGAGGCCGGCGCGGGAGGCAGGGGAGGGGCCTGCAGAGAGGAGGGGCGGGGGAGGGGGGGATGAGGCAGCCCAAGCCTCCCACCCACCCTCTGCGTTCAGCACCACAGGCAATGGACAGCGGCGGAGGGCGTGTGTGTGTGTGTGTGGGGGGGGGGGGCGGTCTCTGGGGGTCATTCAGCAGCATCCTCCACGATACCCCCCCACACCAACAGTCTCTTATCCATACAAGGGCCAAAGCAGCAAAAGAGCTACAAATAGTTCCAGGCTCCCAGAACTGGGGGGAGGACAAGAATGTTTTTAGCCAGAGTCAAGATCCAAATTCACATGCTGGGCCTGCAGACAGAGCCTCACAGAGCCAGCCAGAAACAACCACAAAGGCAACCATTAATAATAATAACAATGCAGCCCTTATCGCGTGCCAGACATTGTTACAACATTTTTAATAAGCGCTTGACACGTGTTGACATAATGGACCCGCCTGAAGACCCTGTGAAGGAAATGCTACTCGTCCCATTTTACAGATAGGGAAACTGAGGTACAAAAATGGTCAAGTGCGCCTTCAGATTCTACCCTTCACTACTACACAACATGCTGTCCCAGACTCAGGGGCTGGCAAGAAGTCAGAAAGTGAGTTGCGAAGGACCAGGCAGCGCCTGGAACACAAACTCACAAATCCTGAAATGGAGAACGCACACACACACACACGTGCACACACTTCATGAGCCCACAACATCATTAGTTAAAAGCCACCAATCCCACTTTGGGGTCCATTCCCGTGCCCAGGACAGGAGGTGATCACAGAGGACTTTTCTGCAGACAGGCAGCAGGAGGCAGACCCTGCTCTGGCCAGTGGCCCATGCCCACCTCCACCCGTCCTGGCTGGACACCCTTGGGCTAGCTGCCAGGAGGGAGAGAGACGACCCAGCTCCAGCTGCCTGCGATTTCCCACGCTTGGGCTTGGGCCCTGGGAGGTGAGGAGAAGTCCGGGGCGGCCAAGAATCGAGGGGCTCCAGCCTCCCGAAGACCCACCGCGGGGCTCTGGTAGCCAGCCTGGTCTTCACTGGCGGTGCAGATGGTCAGGTTGACGTGTGGACTTCCACGGCAGGAGGTAGACAGAAGGCCAGGATGCCAACAGTGCCTGCCCCTCCCCACCAGGAGGCAGGAGTCACCCCCCTCCCCCCACCAAACCGCCAGGGAGGAAGCAGCCCGCTATCCCTCAACCAACCTGGACCCCACTCTCCCCTCCCCTGCTCAGGAACGGCTCCCAACCCTCCAGACAGGGTTCTATTCCTGGCAATACTTCTCCTGTCTCTCCACCCTCCTCTAGTCCCTGTGATGGAGGCCTGGATTCCTTCTCTGGTGCTGTGGAAGTGGCCACAGGTGGGACAATTCCTACAGCCATGGAGTCCCCTAATCCCCTGGGCTTTTCTTTGTTATATATTTTTGGCTACACTGAGTCTTCATCAAGGTGCACAAACTCTCTTGTTGCAGAGCATGGGCTCTGGAGCGCATAAGCTCAGTAGTTGCGGCATCTTGGTTCCTGGACCAGGGATCAAACCCATGTCCCCTGGCAGGCAGATTCTTAACCACTGGGCCACCAGAGGAGTTGCCCCTCTCTCATTCTAGGGGTTTTCAATTAGGACTACCCATAGTCCTTTCCAGCACAAGCGTGGGTCCTGTCTTCCTGGGGCTCATCTCAGGACTCCCCAGTGGGGACCTAAATTCAATCACTTTCTGTAGGGTGTTAACTTTGACCCCTGGTGCAAGGTATGAAAGTCGTGAAAAGTGTGAGTCACTCAGTCGTGTCCAACTTTTTGTGACCCCCATGGACCGAAACCTGCCAGGCTCGTCTGTCCATGGGATTCTCCAGGCAAGAATACTGGAGTGGGCAGCCATTCCCTTCTCCAAGGGAATCTTCCTGTCCCAGGGATCAAATCTGTATCGCCTGCACTGCAGGCAGATTCCTACCACCTGAGCCACCAGGGAAGGTGTAGGGTCTAACCACAGTAACTTACACTAGTGTCCGACTCCAGGGGGTCTGACCTCAGGCCCTCTGTTACAATTTGTGGCTTCCCGATGAGTCTTTTTTTTTGAAAATATTTATTTATTCATTTGGCTGGACTGTCTTAGTTGCAGCATGCGAGATCTTTTTAGTTACAGCATGTGGGATCTAGTTCCCTGACCAGGGATTGAACCTGGGTTCCCCCTGCATCGGAAGCAAGGTGTCTTAGCCACTGGACTACCAGGGAAGTCTCCCACAACAGTCCTTTCCACCCACATCCCTTTCTCTGAGGCTCAGTTTTCTTTTTGTCCCACTGAGCCCTCACCCAAGATCCAGAGTTTTCCACTGGGGTCTGACCTGAGCTTACGTGTAAACGTCTAACCCTGAAGTCTTCCCATGGAGGGTGAACTTCAGTTCCTCATAGGGCCTAACTTCCTTTTCTCCTCTGAAATCTACACTGCGATTCCACTTCAGTCCTGCTCCGGGGTCTGATTTTGGATCCCCAGTCCCCAGAGTCCCCTCCCTCAGTTATTCTGGAGGAATCCGGCTCTCTAAACTCAGCCTGGCGCATCACAGGCCCTCGTCAAACGCTTGCCGAACAAAAGGAGTGTGAGTTTGGTTCCTCTGGATATAGGAATCATCGCCACTGATAGATTCTCATGGAGGGTGAGATCGTCCCATTTTCAGATGGGAACACTGAGGCACAGAGAAGGGAGTGCGGGTCACAGGGCACATGGGGGCAGGGCCAGAGCAGGACCCATGGCTCCATCACCCCAGGGGTGGGTCTGGGGGGACCAGCCCCTCCTTCAGGATGTTTCCTCTGCCATGAAGGCGAGCGCCCCAAGGCACTACCGCAGACCTGGGGTGGGCGGCGAGTGGGTGCTCAGGAAGCCGGGGTCTTGGCAGGCCTGGAACCCACCCTGTCCCCCAGCTTCTGTGGCTGACGTCTCCTCTGCTCCACTTGACGCCGAAGCCGGGTCAGGACCAGCTCGGAGGCCTGGATCAGGCTGTGCTATGGGGAACGAGAGCAGGAAGAAAGAAGCAGGCAGAGCTGAGATGGAGCTGGGGGAGTGCGGGTTACACCGCCCCCCTCAAAGCTGGAAGCTTGGCCATGACCAGAGGTTGGAGAGAGGATCACCACCTGGGGGGTGGGAATGGGTCTCTGTGGTGGGGTGAAGGTCAGACTCAGGGGCATGGCCTTCTGTGAATTTCCAGTGGGAGGAACAAAGCCCAGCCCCAGATGTGCTGGATCTGAGGTTAGAACTCAGGGCTGGGGGGCAGTGGGGGTGAAGGGGATGAATCAAAACAAAGGGGAGCTCGAGTTATACAGGAGCAAGGACTGACCACTGAACAGAGGCTGAGGTTAGACCATGGCAGATGAGGACAAAGGTGAGACCCTGGCAGGAAACGTTAGGCCCACAGGACCAAGAAGGAGCAGACCACAGTGGACAAGAGAGGAATATGTCACCACACAAGGGATGGAGCCAGACCCGGGTTGGAGTGCCTGAGGTTAGAACCTGAGACAAGGGACAGAGTGGGGAGGTCACTGTGCAATGGCTTGAAACAGAGCATGGCAAGAGATGCTAGTGTGTGCGAGCAAGGTGGAAGGGAAGCCCCTTCCACTCTGGTTCAGCCTCAGACCCCTCCTCATTCTGGTTTACTCGGGGGTCCATCCTTCATCCCATGCACTGCGGTTCAACCTCACACCTTTCCCCTGGGGTCTGGCCTCTATCTCTATGTGGTCTAACCTGGACCATTCCCCTGATGGCTAGGCTGAAGGAAGAGGCCTCAGCAAAACCTTCAGAGGAGGCAGTAATGTTAGATTCCAGCAGACAAGAGCCCAGGTGAGACCTCATGGGGAAGGAGCCTGGAGTTCAGACTAGAGGGATGGGGAAGGCAAACAGCATGTTAGGAGACAGAAATACTGTAGTTGAAGGGTGGGTGTCAGGCCATAGGGAGACGGTCAGAGGTTAGACTACACTGTGCTTAGTAGCTCAGTCGTGTCCAACTCTTTGCGACCCCATGGACTGTAGCCCGCCAGGCTACTCTGTCCATGGGATTTTTCAGGCAAGAATACTGGAGCTGGTAGCCATCTCCTCCTCCAGGGGATCTTCCCGACCCAGGGATCAAACCTGTGTCTCCTGAGCTGCAGACAGATTCTTTACCTGCTGAGCCATTGGGGAAATCTTGTCTACGTTAGTTGGAGGTTAAATAGCAAAGGATGATTCTAGACTGGACCTTGGACCACTGGAATGGGTTGGATGTTAAACCACAAGGGCAGTGAAGCTGATGTGGGAGGGTAAGAGGTCAAAGTACAGGAGAAGGCTGGCCGTTTGACAGCAGGTCAAGGGCATGACCACAGTGGAAAGTTCAGAGGCTAGAGCAGAGTGGAAGGGCTCGAGGTGAGACTGTGGCAGACAGCTGGAGACTGGCTGGAGGTGAGACCCCAGGCAGAGTGAAGCAGGTCACACACGTGAAAGAGGGGGTGGCTGCAGGGGGCGGGCTGAGGTCAGGGGGCAGTGGGAGGGTGCAAATAGCTCATGGGGACGGATGCAGGCTAGGGAAGGGACAGAGTCAGACAGAGCGGGGGAAGGAAGGACAGAAGTGCAGGGGGCCAGGGGGATGGGACAGATGCCACAGCCAAGTCCCCTTCGCCCCTCGCTATGAGGCCCCAGCCCCCGGCCACAGCCCCCTTCTCCTGGACCAACAGGAGCCACACCCAGCCCACCACACCCAGGAGGGGGCTTGCAGCCAAGACCCCCCCTTGCCCAAAGGTGGGCTCAGGCCCCAGAGCTCCCTGTCCCGTGAGGACATGCCCTCACTAAGGCAGGTGAGAAGTCCCACCTCAGGGGCCCTGGCTACCTGCAGGATGTGCACGCCCTTCAGGGAGACCACAGCCAGCTCACGCAGCCCGTCCCCGGTCAGGTCCACGTGCGCCATGGCCAGCAGGGGGCTGGAGAAGCCCCGACGCCACAGTAAGTGGAAGCCGCGCTGGTCCCCTGGGAGCCCACACCCAGGGCTGCGGTACTTGTAACAGAGCAGCTCCTGCAGGGGGAGAGGGGTCAGGGTCCCATGGGAGTTGGGGTCACACAGGAGGTCAGGGTCACATGTGGTGGGGGGGTCACACAGGGGGATGGGGTCACATGGGGGTCAAGGTCACATGGGGTGATCCGGATCACACAGGACTGGGATCAAATGGGATGGGGTCACATGGGGGTCAAGGCCACATGGGCGGATGGCGTCACACGTGGAGTTGGGGTCACATGGGGGTTGAGGCCACATGCGGGGGTCAGGGTCACACGGGGGGGGGGATGGAGTCACACAGGGAGGTTGGGGTCCCATGGGGGAAGGAGAATGGCACAAGGCATGGGCCGTGACAGTCCCACCCCTTGGGTCCCACCTGTCCGTAGGTGGCCACCAGCACTTCCGGCCTCCCATCCAGATCAATGTCGGTGACCAGGCCACAGAGGACGCTGTCAAACTGATCACTGCCGGGCAGGAGAAGCTGGTCTTCGAGCCCCCGGCTCAGCAGGTCCCTGGGGGTCAGACCACAGCGGGAAGACTGGGGTTAAGTGCAGCGCCCACCACCCTGAGCACAGATCCTCACATGTCAGGTCTGGAGGCTCTGTTCCTGCTGAAGCCTGGACACCCTCGTCTCCAAGCCAAACATCCTCCTATCCACCCAGGGGTGCTCAAGGCGTCTCCGATCTGGACACTTACACAGTCCCCTGGAGGTGGGATCATCTCACTCCCATGTGGAAACCCACACCACTCCTTCTGGTGACCCTGTTGCCTCCAGTCTGGACATTCGCGTAGTCCCCTGGAGTCTGTGAGCTTGGACCCCATAGTGGCCACCTTCATGGCCCACCAGGTGTGCACAGCTGGCTTGCACTGGCTCACAGGAGCTGACCAGGACATTTTCAGAAACTCTGAGAGTGTGTTGGCATTCTGTCAGTTAACTCGAAATCCTACCGCGGTGAGAGTTTTGAAATGGGCAGACGCTACAAACCAGGGCTTTCTCCCACACAGAGCTGGTGCTTAAATACCTGCCAACATGCTCTGTTCACCTACCCCAAGGAGCTTCCCAGGTGGTGGCAGAGGTAAAGAACCCACCTGCCAATGCAGGTTCGATCCCTGGGGTGAAAAGATCTCCTGAAGAGGGCATGGTAACCCATTCCAATACTGTTGCCTGGAGAATCCCATGGACAGAGGAGCCTGGCGGGCTATGGTCCACAGGGGTCGCAAAGAGTTGGACTGAGTGACCTAGCACACGTCCATCCCAGGGGGGCTGGACATCTCAGTTCCCACCCCGAGGTCTCCTACAAGTTCTAGATTTAAACACTTAGTGCTTCTCTCCCTGGGACACAGACACCTTTACCCGCCCAGCCCTGAACCACCGCACCCAAAGCTTTACTTTCTGTGGAGAATGGGAAGATTAGGCCATGGTGCAAAGGCCTGGGGCCAGTCCGCACCCAGGTGCCCCTCACCAGTATACCACTGCCGGCTCCAACATGCTGGCCACCAGCAAGCTGTATTCCTCCCGCTGTGGCTTGTCTTCTGCCTCTGGAGAAGGAACAGAGGTGGGGGAGGTGTGAGGGGACAGGGCCCAGGCCCCTCCTCCCCACCCCTCCATACCTAAGAGGAATGCAGGTTAGACCCCTGGTTTAGAAAGGCTTGAGGGTGGGTTGGTTACAGGTGGAGGGTTAGAGGTTAGACCACAGAGGAAGATGGAGGTCAGAGGTCAGGAGGAGGAACAGGTGTTGGATAACAGTTTAAAAAGCCCAAGGTTAGGGGACTTCCCTGGTGGCCCAGGAATTAAGACTCTGTGCTTCCAGGGCAGCAGGTGGAGGTTTGATCCCTGGTTGGAGAACTAAGAACAAAGATGCCAAGTGCCATAAGGCACAAAGTCAAGACAAAATTCAAGGTTAGACCACCAGGTTAGATGAGAATATGAAAGTCCTCAGATCACTGTAGGGGTATCAGGGGTAAACCACAGGAGGGATGGAAGACAGACCACAGAGGTCAGACCAAGAGAAACACCAAGGACTTCTCTGGTGGCCCTGTGGTTAAGAATCTGCCTTGCACTGCAGGAGACGCAAGCTGGGGAACTGAGATCCCACACGCAACAGAGCAACCAAGTCCGAGCACCGCAACTAGAGAGTTTGTGCGGAGCAAGGAACAATCCCGCATGCCGCAACCAAGACCCAACGCAGCCAAATAAAGAAAGAAAAAGAAAAACACCAGAGAATGACACACCAGAGTAAGAGGAACAGATCAACACGTGAGGGGAAAGGAGAGACCACGAGTCTGGGGACAGTGCTGAGTCCATAGGAAGAATTTGGGGCTGAATGGCAGCAAGACACAGAGTGAGGAGGCCTGAGATGAGTCAGGGGAAGTAGCACAGTGAGGGGTGAAGGTTGGAGCCAGCAAGGGAAAGGTGGAAGTTCAACTCCAGGGTAAAAGGTCAGGTTAAAGGTTAGACCACCACAGGGGCAAGTAGCTGGGAGTGAAATTCTGGGGTGTGTGGGGAGGGAGAGGGCACAGTAACTCCTGGGCTGGAGTGGGGCATCCAGAAGGAAGGGAGGAACAGTGGGAGCCGGACATTTAGGGAGAGGGGTACAAACGTGGGTGGGGGGAGCCAAGCCCACAGCTGTGCCTGCCCTCCCGCCCAGAGCTCACCCTCGGAGGCCCAGAGGCTGAACACGATCACTCGGGAGATGGGGCCGTCCTGAAGGATGGTCCACGTCTGCAGGACCTCTGTGTGGAGGGCGAGGACTCAGTGGCCCTCCCTCAGCACTAAGTGCCCGCCCCCAGGCCCCACCCCCAGCCCTGAGGCGCCCCCGCTCCATGACCACGCCCCAGCACTGAGCGCCCCGGGCCCCGCCCAAACCCACCCCCAGCCCTGGGTGCCCGCCCTGCACCGAGGCCCCGCCCCTAACCATGTCCAAGCCCCGCCCCATCATCACCTCGATTCCGCTGGTCCACGTGGGCGACGCGGACGTAACCGCTCTGACAGCCCAGAGCTGAGAGTCGCCGACATGTGCCGGGGAGGTTGTGCACGTCAAGCCACAGGACGCTGGGGGTGGACAGGTGGACAGAGGGGCCCTCAGTCCGTCACCAGGAGCCAGCTCCCACCCCCCACCTCTGCCTCCCTACAAGCACCCACCCCACCCCAACCCCCAGCCCCAGAGGAGCCTTGGGCCTCTGCCGGGCTTGATTTCCCTAGGGCTCAATTCCCACCACCCGGATTTCTCGCAGCCCGCCTGCCCCGGTCCCGGCTGTCTTGTTGGGGGCTCGCCTACCTACTGGTCAGGTTTGTGAGCTCTGGGAAGAGGTTTTCTACGGGTTGTTCTTCAAACTGATGCAGTCCCTCGTTCTGGGGAAACCGAGACCCGCCACCCGCTTGGAGTGAGTGGCGGGTCTCACATACCACCCGCCCCCAACCCCCTGACCCCAGTCCACGGTGGCCCCAGCAGGGCTCTGCCCACCACGCCTCCTCCGCCTCACCTCCTTGTACAGATGAATGGCCGGGTCATTCCCACTCAGGAGAAACACAGTCTCCAGTTGATCCCCGACCTGGACCCTGAAAGCAAAAAACTCTAGAACCCCAGTATGGTGGACCTTGAGTGTGGCAGAGTTCGTCAGTTTTAAAACCCTCCTCTCACAAAAACTCTTGCTTGCAGAAGCCTGTCATTCTAGGCTTCAGACAATGGGTCCACAGTGAAGATGCAGAACTGTAGAAACTGACCCTTGAAGAATCACAGGATTGTAGAGCTTTCCAATCTCAGTAACTTGGCATGTTAGAACCTTCTCTTTCTAGAGCCCTCACCTGCTAGAATCTTCATTCTGAATGTGGAATGAACATGGAGCTCTGACAATGAGCTGTAGAACCTCAGAACACGCATCTCTTTACCCTAGAACCCCAGTGTTCTAGAAGTTCTGTTTTCTGTCTCCTTCAAGACACTAGAACTTTTGGAAATTGCCATCATGATATTCAGACTCAGAATTGGTAGACTATCCAGATCACAGAACTCAGAATATTAGTGCATTAGAAACTTCAGTTTCTCAAACTTTCATCTGATAGACCTGAGATTGGCAAATGATGACCTGCAGGCTAAATCTAACTCACTGCCTGTTTTGTTTGGCCATGCCACATGGCTTGCATAGTCTTAGCTCCCTGACCAGGGATCGAACTCATGCCCCCTGCTGTGGGGGTACAATCTTAACCAAGGGACCACCAGGGGAGCCCCTCCCCTGTTTTTGTAAATAAAGTTTTATTTGAACACAGCCACACATATTCAATTATACAGTGTCCATGGATGTCTTCTTGTTACAGTGGCCAACCTGAGTAGCTATGAAACAGATTAAATAGAAAATGTCTGGCAACTCCTATGCTAGAACACTGGTGTTCCAGAATGGAATCCTTATACTTTAGGATCCTAGAACATCAGAACTGTACATGGTCTATGTTCCGTCTCCTTGAGATATGATAATGTTAGGACCTTAATATTACAGAATCTCAGAATCATCAAACTGAAGAGCTTTCAGATCTTGGAATCTCAGAGATAATAACTCAAGGGGAAAAAAAAGGATTTCTGGATCTTGGAATGCCCAAATCTAGAATATTAAAACTTGAGAGTTCTACCATCTGGAAATGAGGCACTCAATTAACTCTCAAACTGTCTAGTTCAGGGACTTCCCTGGTGACTCAGACAGTAAAGAATCTGCCTGTAATGCAGGAGATGCAGGTTCGAGCCCTGAGTCAGGAAGGTCCCCTGGAGAAGGAAATGGCTACCCACTCCAGTGTTCTAGGCTGGAGAATTCGTGGGTTTGTGGTCTTCTGTATGCTACAGCTTCTGCCCTCTCAACACACGCACGCACACGCACGCACGCACACGCACGCACACGTACACTCCCTACTGTATCAAGCCTGTGACTTACTTACTCTGCATGGCATAGTTGGAAAGGAGTGAACTGGAGCTCCAGGTTCAAGCAGCTCTCTGCAGGGGGAGCAGAGGCAGTTAGGTACCGGGATGGGATTGCATCCCCCACCCTTTTCCCATCCCTCCTTCCCTCCAGGTCACACTTACGGGCAATGGAGTCCAGGTTGTACTCAGAGCCAGGCTCATAGTCACAGTAAATGTTAAGGAAGGGGCTGCCCTTGTCCCCGGAATCCTGGGAGAGGAGACGGGCCTCAGGGGAAGGTAGAGGAAGCAAGAGGGATCTGGGGAAGACTCAGTAAGGAGGAGAAAATGGGTAGATGGATGGGCTCCAGGTACCTTGATGAACGTGATCCCCACAACCAGACCCCGCTTTGGGGGTGACTTGTTGAAGGTGTCAATGGAGACAATTTCTGCATCCACTGGGAAAGGAGAGTTCAAAGTTCACGTTCCAGGCAGGCTCGTGACCCCAATATTTCCAACCATGGTGACCGCTGACCTCTAGGGCTCAGTCATCTCTGACCACCACAAATTATGACTGTAGGGTCCCAGTGGGTCCTGCTCACCATCACCAGGATAGGAGGAATCCTGGTTTCTGAGTCTGAGGAATCCCGAACCCTAACTACTTCAGGCCCCTATTATCCCTGTCTTCTGACCCCAGTCCCTCTAGATTACCAGCTTCTACCCCCTTCAATCACCATCACCCTGATCCCATTCGCCCATCATGGTGACCTGGCCCAAGACAGTGCCTCAGAAACCTCAACACTGCACTCCGAGCCACCCCCACGGCGCCACGCACCGGGAATGTAATTGAACTGCAGCTCCTTGGCCACGGGCCGGATTTTCTGTCGGAGGTCTTGGTAGCGGAAGCCTAGCACCTTGCCTTTAAGGGTGGCGGCCAGCAGCTCCCCGCGCCCGCCCGCGCCGCCTGCCAGCCCGTACACGTTGCTCTGCGACGAAAAGCGTGTGAAGCTGTCCTCGCGCAGCGGGCAAGGCCCTGCAGCCACGGCCGCCTCCACCATCATGTCCCTCAACCACTCATTCCCAGAGCCCCCACAACGGCCCGCTCTACCCGTGGATCGCCGGGCGCCCGCGGGGCGCGCAGACCGATTACGTGAAGAAGCTGCCGTCCCTGCCCTTTACAAAGATGGCCGCCAGCCGGGCTGCCCTCCAGACTTTGCCTCAACGCGCTTGCGCGCTTCTGCTTGGTCTTTTTCAGGGCCCAGGCGACTGCGATTTGCAGATTATGACCTAAAGGCTGGACGTGGTAGCCCTTGCTCTGGGCTGTGCTGAAGGCAGAATAAGAAGCATAAAACTGAGTATAACCCTTACATGCCAGGAACTAAATGCTTATTTATCAGTTTACTTAAAACTCATAAGTAGGCAGAGGTAGATACTATGTTTGACCGATCAAGAAATTAAGGCACAAAATAATTTGTCTAAGATCAGTTAGAAGCCGCAACTGTGATAGTATTGGAACCCAAACAAGATAGCGTCATAGTTTATTGTTTTAATCACATCACTTTAAACTTTTTTTTGCCTCATAGTTCTGCTTATGGGATCTTAGTTCCCCCATCAGGCACTGAACCAGACCCTAGGCAGTTAAAGTGCGTAGTCCTAACCACTGGACCGCCAGGGGATTCTCTCCCATCACCTTTAAAGTGATGAAATGCATTCTTCTTACCCCAAGGAAACAGTTCTAGCTATCTGTCCTGGCAAATAACCTCCACCTTATTTACTGAAAAAGGCTTGGTGGCTCAGATGGTAAAGAATTTGTCTACAATGCTGGAGACCTGGGTTCGACCTCTTGGTCAAGAAGAACCCCTGGAGAAAGGAATGGCTACCCACTCCAGTATTCTTGCCTGGAGAATTCCATGGACAGAGGAGCCTGGCAGGCTACAGTCCATTGGGTCGCAGAGAGTCAGACAGGACTGAGCCACTAACATTTCACTTTTTCTTTCTTTACTGAAAGCTGACTTTATGCCAGTCATGTTGGCTGATGATTTCATTGAATCCTCACAGCTACCCTATTCTTGTTACCCTGCCTTCATTTATTCAACATTTATTGAGCACTTACTCTGTGCCAAGATATCCTTTATGAATTTATCTCAATAAACTCTTGAAAGAATGCTGGAAAGAAGTTTATTATCCCAATTTATAGAAAACGAAACGGAGGCTGGGGGAGAATAAATCCCTTGACTGATGTGATAGTGCTGGAGATAGGACGAGGTCTTCTGGGATTTACGTATATACATGTTTGTCCTTAGAAGAGCATCAAGGGTGTGGGGACTCTGTGTATACAGGTATGTAATTTTCAGAAGACATGAATTGGCCAGCTGTCCTGGCCACCTTGCATAATATTCTGTCACCTGCTTCCAGGCAGATAGGAAACATACACACACGCATGCACATGCAGACTGCAAGACCCATGAAGGCAGACTTGATCTCCTTTGTTCACGGTCAAACCCCCAGTACCTGGACCACAAGGCCTGACATGAAGTGAGCATTTAGTAAATATATTAAGATCCCCAAACTATGTACCAGACCCTTTGCCAAGCACTTGGGACACTGTTGCATAAGAGGCATGAGAGAGAGTTCTCCAAGGCAGATTTGATCTGGAAAGTGATGAAAAGAAAGGAGTTTGTGTCAAACGCAGGTCTAGCTATGTCGGTAAGTGCTGTAATCTCAGGGACTGCACCAGGGCATGGCACACCTTAGGTGCTTGACAGATGCTCAGGGATTAAATGGGGGGGGGGGGAGTCTTGTTCTTCCACTTCTAAAAAATTTGTTCTTCAGGCTTCAATTTAAAACATCAATATTTGGCTGTGCCAGGTCTTAATTGCAGCATGTGAGACCTAGTTCCCCGACCAGGGTTCTAACCTGTGTCCCCTGCTTTGGAAGGCAGACTCAACCACTGCGCCACCAAGGAAGTCCTTTGAGCATCTTTAATATGATTTTAAAGCACAGCCAGGGTTGAGAATCACTACACTACTTAGCCTTCTGCAAGTACCATAGCAGACACTGGTAATCAATCTGAGGTCTCAGGAGTCTTAACTGAGCTCAAGGCAACCATTATCAATTGATTAGAGCTGTGGGAGAAGCGGAGGGGGCCAGAGCAGCAGGGCAGAATGTCACATGGAGGTCACTCTCTTGAAAGCCTGAACCTTTCCCGAGATCCTTCCAGGCTCGAGGCTGGAGCACCTCTCCGGAGAGCCTGCCCTGGTTTCCCAGGCAGCCCCGGTTCACATACCGATGTCCTATCAGTGACACCAAGTCCGCCTTCTGGCACTGACCCTCCTCTGGCTGTCCTCCTACCCACAGTGGGGACGGACCTGGCTCAGAGCCGGCTGGAAGCACACACACACCAGACCGTCCACCTGACAGAGAGGTCCACGTGCTGGACCGGGAGGAGGTGGCTGGTCCCTGCCCTCCTTTCCTGAGCAAAGGGTTCCTGCTGTTTGCTCTCCTTCTCTCCACACCCACTTGTCCTTGTACTCCACCTGCCAAAGCCGCTCCCTCACCCGCCTTTGACAGATGGAACAGTGCCACTGGGGCTTTTGGCCTTCCCTCCAGGGAAGCGTGGACATGGGGTGAAGCTGGGAGACTTGGTGTGCCTCCTCCACCATTTTTTTTTTTTTTTGGCCTTGGCTTCCCTGGTGGCTCAGGTGGTAAAGGATCTGTCTGCAATACGGGAGACTGGGATTCGATCCCTCGGTTGGGAAGGTCCCCCGGGGAAGGAAATGGCAACCCACTCCAGTCTTCTTGCCTGGGAAATCCGATGGACAGAGTAGCCTGGGGGGGCTACAGTCCATGGGGTCGCAAAGAGGCCCCGGTAGCAAAGAGTCATGACTGAGTGACACACACACACACACGTGCCTCACAGACTACAGGATCTTAGCTCCCCAACCAGGGACTGAACCCATATTCTCTGCAATGAAAGCATGAATTATTAACCACTGGATTGCCTGGGAATCCTCTCTACTCCTTTTTAAAAAAATAATAGGCTGCATCAGGTCTTAGTTGCATGATCTTTGTTACAGCTCCTGGGCTTAGCTGCCCCACAATGTGTGGGATCTTAGTTTCCTGACCAGGGATCGAACCTGTGCCCCCTGCACTGGTCGGGGGATTCCAGCCATTGGACCACAAGGGAAGTCCCTCCACCCCTCTGCATGTTGCATACATCCTCCTGCCAGCTCTGGGTTGGGGCGGGGGGCACTGCCATCCATCATCCCAGCTGAGGAAGCCAGGGTCCAGGGCTCAAGACCCCAAGCCCATGGCCCCTCCCCAGCCCCACCATGCCGGGCTTCCCCACTGGGAGGCTCTGACCCAGTGCATTCTGCCAGGCAAGCTTGTCCTCTTGTTGCCCACAAAGGGTGCCCAGAGCCCAAGCGGGGTGACAGGGACTGATCAGAAGGGCTAGGAAGATGGGACACAGGCCTGAGGGCGAGGGGGAGAAAGGTGAGGAGGAGGAGACTTGAGCACAAGTGTTGTCTTTTATTTCCTTCCTCGGGCAGCTGCAGCTTCCCACCACCACCACCTGGAAGCGCAGGGAGGAGACAGAGGGGTGGGCATGGGGATGACCCTCGCAGCTCCAGGGCTGGGTCCATCCTGAGAGGTCGGGGCTGCAGGAGGCTGGGGGCTCCCAGTGTGGGGTAGGGGAAAGGAGCCACCCCCTACCCAGCAGTGAGAGCCAATCTCGGTGGCTATGTGGGCCCAGAGCTTGGCCAGGGAGGAAGGTGGAGACAAGACACCGTCTCCATGACTCAGCTAGTTGGGAGATGGGGGGCCGGATGCTGACTCCGACCCCTGGCACCACCCATGGCGAACAGGTCTGCGCCAGAGAGCCTGTGTGTCGCGGTGGAGAAGGGCACCTCTGGGGGCTTAAATAAAGGGGCAGGGGCGAGGGATGCAGCGAGAACAGAGGGTGACCGTTTGGCCAGTGGGCCCGGCGTCGGGGGCCCCCAAAGCAATGCTGAGCCTGCATGGTGGCTGCAGAGTCCTTGGTGGGAGGAGGGAAGGTCTCGCAGCCAGGGTCTCGGGCCCCCCTCTCTGGGCTCACACGACGATCCTCACTGGAGGGCCTGGCCAAGGGAGAGCAGCGGGGTGGGGAGATGGGTGCCGGGGGCCACGGCGGCTTAGCGCAGGTCCTCCTCGTCGCCCTGAATGGTCTTCTTGATGCGCAGCAGCATGGTGGTTAGCCACTGGTCCAGCCGGGAGATGGAGTCGTACTCCTTCACCTACGCGTGCCAGGCGACGGGCTAGGGGTGAGTGGCCCGCACTGCGCCCGGCCTTGCCTCCCACCCTGTCGCTGGTCCCAGCCCCCACGGGCTCTGTTCAGGATCCTCTAGACGGTCCTGTCAGACCCCGTCCCTGAGCAAGGGCAAGGGGATGCACGGCCCTGACCCCGGCCAGAGCCTCTCCCTTCCATATCTTCACTGGCTGAGGCATGAGGGCTCCCGCGGAAGAAAAAAAGATTTTACAGCTGGGGAAAAAAAAAAAAAGTCCAGCTTTCTTGTTTTATGGATGGGAAATTGAGTCCTGGAAATGTGACAAAGGCCTGTTCTGAGCATCGCAGGTGGGTGGGAGGGGCGTGGGCAGAGAGAACCCCAACCTGTCGGGCCCCCTCCTTTCCCATCTCCTGTGCTCTGTCGCCGGCCAGCCATCTGGGAGGGACGGACTGGCCGAGCCTGGTCCCTGACATCATTCAGGGGTCCATGATTTGTGAGGGGTGCCCGGGGAGAGTCACACTGGACAGATCCAGATCCAGTCTGGAATACCTGGGCTACATGTAACAGTTCCAGAATGCTCAGAACAGGGTAAGGACGGGGAGAGAATCTCTTTGGGAAGGTTGTTATCAGGCCACCTCTCCTGCACCCCTAGGGCCACCTGCCTCCAGCTTTCTGGGAGGCGAGGGAAGGGGGACGATATGACTCATCCCTCCCTCCCCACACCTCCAGGGTCACCCAGAGTGCCCGATGTGAGACTCCCTCCACTGCTCACCCGGGGGGACTCAGCGGGGTGCAGAGACCTTGGCCTTCAGGAGCAGACAGATGTGGGTTAGAATCCCAGCTCATCTCTAAGATGAGACCACTCCTGCACCTCTTAGGGCTACTTGTGAGGATTCTGGGGTGACGGGAGAAAGGAATCCACAGCCAGGGGCTGGGGCCAGAGACAAAAAGGAGGAAATTCACAGGACCACGTCTGACGAGGGCAGCCACCCCCACCGGCCACTCACCGCTTCGGTATAGCTGTCCACGTTCTGTTCCTCATGGGCTTCTAACAACTTCTGCAAGAAAACAGGGTGGGGCTCAGGAGCCAGGCAGGCCGAGGCCTGACTCAGAGGAGCTCCACACACACAGTATCTGTGTGGGTGAGAGTCGGGGGTGCCCAGCCTGACCAGAAGGAAGGGGCTGTGCTCCAACCTGCCCTCAGCTCAGAAGGTCACTGACACGGAGTATCACCCATGCATGCGTGCCGCTGTGCACAGAACCCACAGCCTCCCCGCTCTGCCCGCTGGCTCCATCAATGCTTGAGCCTTACTTGTCTCATCCAGAAAATGGGACCCCAATGGCAGATGAGATTTGGTGGGGGGGGGATAAAAAGAGGCCTCTGAGAAACACCATACAAATCTCAGTGACTGTGCTAATTGGAGCCCAAGCCCCTGATATGGGAGAGGAACGGCCCAAGGCTCCCCGTAACACACACTCACTTTCATCAGCTTGCACTCCCGAGAGTCAGAAAATGCAGGGAACAGCTCCTCGTACTTCTGAACAGCAAGCTGAGCATCAGCGAGGACAGAGGGGAGGAAGAAGGGAACAAGCTGATGAAGATCCCCTGGCAGCTGCCGGGACCTGGGGTCGCTCCAGCCCTAAGTCAGCTGTCTGCACCCCCACCCCAGCCTTCAGAGACACAGGGCTCTGTGCCTGGTGGAGGCTCCCCAGAGCTGAGCTCAGCACCAGCCTGGCTGCAGAGACAGCTGTGGTTGGGGGTGGAGGGCAGGGGACAGGGGCCCAGGGAGGGAGGAGGCTTCCTCAGGCTGGCGCTCAGGGCCTTTCCCTGCATCCAGCGCCCGTGGGGGTAGGTGCACATCCATGTGCCAGGCCTGACGCCTTATGTTTAACCCTCATGAGGACCCAAGGAGGGTCAAACAATGGTGACTCCATTTTCCAAGTGGGAAACAGACCCAGAGACGACAGTGACCCGCGCAAGGCTCAGGACACGTGTTGGCGATCTGAACCGGCCTGACCCCAAAGCCCAAGCTCTCAACTGCCCCAGCAGATGCCCGCAGAGTGAGTGAGGATGGGGCTCAGACGCACCATGTGGGTGAGGGCAGGGCAGCTGGAGACCCCGGGAAACCCTGGATTCCAGCAGAACCCAGCTCCTCTCCAAGCCCTGACCTTGCTCGTGCTGAGAGGCCCTGAGGACAGGTGGGGTGGGCAGGCAGGCTCTGGTTCAAACATCAGCAGTCAGAAAGGTGTGGACTCTCGGGGCAATTTACTAGCCATGTGGCCTTGAACAAGAGACTCTGGTCTCAGCCTCAGTGTCTTCCTCTGTGAAGTTGGGCGACTGTGGTGCCAACCTCATGGGTTGCGGTAAGGACTCCAAAAATGCTCCCACAGAAGAAAAAGCCTGGCGCCGAGTGAGCCAGGAGTTGGCAACTCAAAGGGTACAGAGGCGGGGTGAGCGACGCCATGGATAAAAACGCAGTGGGAATAAGCATCTCCTGCTCGAAGGAGCCGCCAGGGCCAAAGAGGGGCCAGGGACCCGCCCCTACTGAGAGGTAGACAGGGGACTTGGCCTAGGGACAGACACATGTTCCAGGGTGGTCATTCTGTGTGGGGGTAACTCTGGGGGGCCCCAGGGCCTGGGCTCACCTTGGCGTTGAGCATGTCGATGCAGAAGTGGCAGAGGGCAGCCTTGAAGAAGTAGTCCTTGGCGCTGTACTTGAGGAGCGGGCTGTCCATGGCGTTGGTCCCCACCTGTGGGCACAAGATGGTGGAAGCCAGAGGGCTGGGTCACTGCCAGGCACTTGGGGGCCAGCTGGGAACTAGGTCCGTGCCCCACTGACGCCCTGGTGAACCCAGGACCCCGAGGGCAGGGGAGCCAGAGACCAGCCCCAGGAAAGTCTGCCACAGGTCAGAGACCGAGGATCGGGGCATGATGGGGGTGGGCGTGTGGCCCCAGGGCCGAGGCCAGCTGTCTGTGGGCTCCTGGAGGCGCCCGAGCAGGTGATGGGGGTGGTGGCTCTGTTGTCGGGCCAACAGGAGGCTGGCATGCCGGTGGGCAGAGGGGTGGCAGGCTGTGGAACATGAGAGGCGGTGCCTGCCCCGTGCTCCTCCAAAGCCAGCTGCCTGCCTGTCTCCCGGCCAGGCTGAGCCCACCAGGCGGCTGGGCCCCGCCCAGGAGGGAGCCTGCGCGCCCAGGGGCCGCCCCCTCCTGCCCCCTCTGCAGGCTCCTCAGCTGCCACTGGCCATCCCGGGCCTCGCAATTCTTTCCGCTCTCTCCCCGTTTGGGAGTCAGCCTCGCTCTGCCCAGGAGGCCCTGGTGAGGAATGTGGGAAGGACTCGTCTAGGAAGAGCGTGATGATACCACCCGGGGTCGTGGGTGGAGGGTGCTCAGCCAGGCTGAATCCAAGCTGAGCGAGTCCAAGCTGAGGGTGTGGCGATAACCGAGGGCGCTGCAGAGAAGTAGGGGGAGGGCGAGAGGCAGGGAGAAGGGGCGCTGGCTGGCAGGGTGCAGTGCCCGCCCTGGAGAGCGGGGCTTGGGGCCCCACCATCCCCACCTGCTCGTAGATGTCGATGGCCTTCTGGTACTGCTCAAGCTGCGCTGCATAGCCGGCCACCTTCAGCAGACACTTGTTGGCCGAGCTGAGAGGGGCAGAGAGAGGGGAGGGAGGTTGGGGGTGGCAGGGCCAGGGGCCCTTGCCAGGGGTGGGGGTGGCGGCGGGCTGGGGGGCGCCGGGGTACCTGTTGGACTCCTCGCCTTTGTAGTAGTCTGCGGACTGCTCATAGTGGGCAATGGCCTGAGGGGACACGAGGCAGGCGAGAGGGGCTCAGGCAGGCCGGCTCTGCCGCGCCCCAGGCCCCCAGCCTGGTCCCAGAGGACTGGCCGCAGCAGCCCTCCCCGCCACCGGCCAGGCTGGGCCCCTGCTGCCCACCTTCTCGATGTCCACCAGCTCCGTTTCGTAGATCTCGGCAATGGAGATGTGGTGCTTGGCCGCGATGGTGAAGCGGCCCTGAGTGAGATGGAAGATGGAGCCGTCAATGACAAGGGGTCCTGAGTGCTGCGCCCAGCTCAAATACACGCCCCCCACCTCAGCCCTCGGTCCCCTGAACTGGATTCAGCCCTCGGCCCCCTGTGGGAGGGGGTCCACCAAGGAGGGTCCCAAGAGGCACGAGACTTATAAGGGAGGCTCTTGCCTGACAGGCTTAGGTCTGAGTGCTGCCCGACTGGGTGACCATGGGCACGCCCCCTGACACCCAGCCTCCGGGGGCACAGCAGACGGGGTGACACCAGATATACGTGCACTGGGACTGGCCAGAGGCCTGGCCCAGGGACACGTGGGACTGGCCCAGAGAGGCGGAAGGAACAGCCCAGAGGCCAGGGCTGAGGACCCACACATCCCTGCTGCCCGGGAGACAGCCTGCCTCCCAACCTCCCCTCCCCGGTATGGTCAGATGGCTCTTTTCCCCACCCGTTCTTCAGCTTCCCCCACAGGTGCCCAGGGCCTTCCCCAAGGCGGCACGGCTCCCAGAGGGGCTGAGCACCTTCTGCCTGCCTCTACCCAGTGGTGGTTCCAGTGCTTGCCACTCTGGAGACCAAAAGCCCAGCACCCGGCGGGGTTACTACACTGCAAGAGCAGACAGCATCGGCCAGACCCGCCAGGGCAGGACAAGCGTCCCTGCCTGGGGGAACCGGACGTGGACAGGGCCTGGCTTGGAGCCTTGGGCTGGCTCCCTGGGCTCGACCAGCAGCCAGACCTCATCTGTTGATGGGGATGCTCCCTGGGGCAGAGCTCACTCTGGGCCAGGGGAGGCTGGGGAAGGGGAAACTCAATGGACACGAGAGCCCCAACAATGGTAATGCCTGCAAGCGAGGACAATGATGGCCTACAGGAGGCTGGAGATAGGACCTGGGGAGGGGCCGTCTGCCCCCTCACGTGCTGGGAGCAGCCACCAGGAGCCAGGCTGGCACGGAGCCGTGTAAGGACCCAGCCAGCCCAGCCCGGCTCCTGAGACAGTCCCCTGTCTCCCTCCGTCTTCCCTCCCGGTCTCTAACCTGCTCTCGGGGCCAGAGGAAGGGAGCAGAGGGGAGGCAACAATATGGCAGGGCTTGAAGTGGGGTAAGGGGAGGGAGGGAGACAGGACACGCAGTGACCCTTACCATGTCTGTGTAGATCTCAATTGCTCTCATCAAGCAGTTAATGGCCTCTGGAGAGAAAACAAGGGAGGTGGGGAGGAGAGATGAGAAGGTGAGGTCGTTTCAGCAGAGGCTGAGGAGAGAAGGGAGGCGTGGGGCTGCTGCGGAGGGCTCAGCGGGCACTGGGTGGGGGGAGAGGCCGATGATTCTGGGCACAGAGGGGAGGCAGAGGACTCCTGAACCCCCAAAAACTTGGTCTGACTCATTAATGCTGTCGGCTGTGACCTGCTGGGCACATGCTTTCAGGGGAGCCCTGCTCACACAGCTGCCCTCTGCCCTGGGGGTACCACGATGTCACCACCTTCCCAGTGACCATGGGACAGGGCGCAGCCGGCACTGTGTCAGACTCCCCGGGGGTTTGAAACCAGACTTGCCGAGGCCCTGCACTCGGGGACGAACCGCCGGCAGATGCGGCCAAGGTCTGACACCGGAGGGACACCCAGGTCCTGCCTGGGCTCCAACACCCTTCCACGGTGGGACCCTGAACCAGCCATACGCCCTGCCCCTGCCTGGCCTCCACCCGCAGCAGGAGGCAGTGGGGTGCCGTGACCCCGGGGACCCCACCATGGGGTCTCCGCCGTATCCCTGTGCCCATCAGGCTGGCACTGCCGCCTGCCAGCTCCTCAGACCACGAGTGTCGCCAACAAAACACACACACTGGGGTGGCACTTGGGAGGAAGAACTGGGGTACCTTTGTTGTACTCTCTAGCACGACGTTTTAAATTTGGAACTTCGAGAAAGGTTTTTTTTTTTGACACATTATTTGGAGGAGAGAGAGAGGCATGAGTGGGAGGCATTTTCTAGCAGATAGAGATGAGCTCTCGGGTGGATTTTTTTTTTAATATCATTTTAATGCATCTCAGGAGGACAGGGCATTCGGGGAGGTGGAAGGAGGAGGACAGAGACCGGACAGACCACAGTGGGTGGGCTCTGAGCTAGGGCAGGGCTGAGCGTTCACCCGCAGTCCGGGGCATCGGGAAGACTCCTGGCCTGCCCCTAGAGCTCCAGGGTCAGCAGGGCCCACCGGGCTGAGATGCCACCTGGAAGGCCCAGGCCCGGTGCCTGCTTTCAAGGGAGGCTCAAGGTCTCATTGCCCAGGGAGATGTGTCAACAGAGGCTCTCAGCCTTAGACCTGTGGTTGGTCCTTCAGGGAGTCCACAAGCCCCACCCCCAAGTCACAGGCCAAAAGGGGGTGTCTGAGAGCTATTCTGGGGACTATTCTGGGGGACAGAGGGTTGGGAGGTTGGGTGCAAGGGCTCAGGGGACCCCCAAAAGATTCAGAGACTACACCACAGGGTGAAGGTTGTGAGGCTGACAGGTGGAAGCCTGGGGCAGTAGGGAAGAGGAAAAGGGGGCAGGAGAGGAGGAGAAAAGGGAGAGAACGCCACGAACAAATACAGCTGGAGAAAGCAATGTTACTGTCTCTCACACACACACACGCTCACACACACTCTCACACGCTCTGTGACAGAGCATTTCCCGAAGCAACTGATGAGCTAACAACGCGGTGGTAAGGATGCTAAAAAGCCAGGCGGCCGGGCCGCAGCGCAGGGGCTCTGCACACCCCACCCTGCCCTGTCCTCCACCCCAGGGGTTTGGGGGCTGGATGCGGCCAGTGGGGCCTCCCTGTAAGCGACTCTCCTGCCTGGAATGCTGGGGCGCACAGCTTGGTCTCCACAGGCCAAGGGGGCAAAGGCTGCCCCTGGTGAGGTCAGAGCCCTGGAGGCAGAGAGGCTGGAAGCTCCCGGGCAAGACAGGAAACCACCCCTACCCCATCGCCACCACCACCACCAGATGGCTGGGGCCCACTGGCGCTGGCCTGAGTGTTGTCGGCCAAAGGGCCCCTGCAGAGGGGGAGGACAGTGTACGTGCAGCCAGCAGCGTGGATTCACACAGTTGAGGCCCCTTGCTCCAGGACAGCTGTCCCTGGAAGCGCAGGCTGCCAGCTGACGCCCCAGCTGGCGCGCTAGCAGACAAGCTGCTGACACACGGCGACAATCAGCTTATCTCCAGTCTCTGGGACCCCAGCCCTGAACAGCCCCACACAGCCCTGGACAAGCACGGCAAACCCCAGCAACCTGACCCCCACCATCCACCTGCAGAAACCTGGAGCCCCGGGGGGCAGGCGGGGAGAGGGTGGTGCTCAGGCCCAGACAGGGGAGGCTCTGGCCTTAGGGAGACTGGACTTAGTAAAATGGGGGCAAATCGCAGAACCCCATGAAGCAGCGGAATGGGTAAAAGGAAGATGCCATGTGTCTGCTACACAGCAGACACCAGAGAATGGCAGTGAGCACACAGGAGGGGGTGAGTGGGGGTGCATACACACATACCCCTGTGCCTGGCCACCAGGCGGGCAGGGTAAGGGGCCTCCCTGGCCTGAGTCTACTCACAGTGGCCATTGGAACTGGCTGGGCAACTCTGGACCAATGACAGCTATGGCAGCACCTCCCCACTCCCAGCCACCACAAGGGCCGGGGGCCGCCCCTTCCGGACGTTCATCTCACGCTGGTGTCGGGCTGGGCCCGTCTGTGCTCTAGGTCACATGTGATTTCTGCTTTCCCTGACCAGGAAGTGGAGACCCAAAAGACGCTGCTGATGGCCCCAGGCTCCCACAGGCCTCAGAGACCAGTGAGCCCCACCCTCCTTGAGTGGGGGGGGGGTGGTCCCCTGCTCAGCGACAAGACCCTCCGACCCCAGCCCTGCCCATGAGGCTCTCCCCTGTGCCACGGGGCCTTCCGTTCCCCAAGAGTCGCCCCCAGGGCCAAACCTGCCCCCTCCTGCCCTCTGCATCCAGGGCAGAGAAGTGGGCTGGCTGATGCTGCGAGAAACCAAGTCGCCCTCTGCGCCCCACGACAGGCATGTCACACCCAACCACCGCTGCCTGCCCACCAGACACCTCAGCCGTCCTCCATGCTTCTGGAGGCCAGGCATGGGTCACACCCCAATCTGGGCCCCAGTGCCCCCCCCCACACTGCAGAGCCCACTGCCAGCTGAAAAGCCTCAGATCAAAAGCTGGGAAAGGATGCCACACACTAGTACCCGGTGGGGCCTGTCTGCCGGAAGCGCTGGGGCTTGTTTAAGGGCAAATCTGCCCTATGCACTTGCTGAGAAGCCTGGCCTCAGCTTCCACCCTAGGAACCAGTCCTTCCAGTCACTCCGGGGGTGGCGGCCCATCTGTCATGGGTGCCCGGGCAACATTTCCAGGTCGACCAGTTCCCCAGAGAGAAGGTAGGCTGGGGGTAGGGGTGGGACCTTCTGAGGGGGATGCGCAGACTTTCCGGGGTGATTCAAGCTGAAAACAAACCCATGGTCATCATCGCGGTCATTATCATGTGACCCAAACCCTGGCTCATTGTCACATCACCACGCAGCCTGCTGCAGACCAGCACTACCAGCCAGGCGCGCTCAGCTTTGGGCAGAGTCACCAGGACACACCCGGTCACGAGGCTTCCTCTTGGTTCCAGCCAGGGTGAGCGCACCACGTGACCACTGAGGCCAACGTCTGAGAGACACCCGGCTACAGAGGAGCGGCCCAGCAAGACTGGGCACAGAGAACAGTTACTTGGTCCACACAGACATCAAACCCTCAACTGGGAACCAAAACGTCCTGGTGGCAATGACAAATTCGCCACCAATGCCCCTCGAGCTGGCATGTGAACTGGGGCTCACAGATCCTTGGAGAGACCCCGGGCACTGACGCAAAATGCCCTTTCTTGGGAAGGACAAGCCTTTATTCCAAGATGATGCATCTTCTTTTTTAAAAAAATTAATATTCGTGTATTTCCCATTCTCTTGTGAGTGGACAGTGACAATAGAGGGACATTAAAAAAAAAAAGCCTCTTGTTAAAATTAAAAGTTGGTAACCCATGTCTGGCACCATGATTAAAATTAAAAAAAAAAAACAAAAAAAACTAAACTTCCAGCCCCCCCGAAATCCAACAGTCTGGTACCCACTGGGCCGTGCATCTACTTTAGATGAGCCCAGCAGGGGATAAACACGGTTTGCTCACAGTGAGTCAGCCCCAAACTGGGCTTCGGTCCCCAACATGCTCTCATCTGAAGGAACTTATTCTCTGGCAACCGCATCTCTGCTCGGTTCTCTCTGATCCCCCTACCCTGGGGGTAAGGGAAGGCAGGTCAGGATAGTTTCCGCTCCTTTTTCAGCAAAGACTCCTACCTGGCTGGTCTCAGAACCTCCTCCCGCCCCCTCCGCGTGTTAATTCTGACACGAGAACAGATTTTCCTCTCTCCTGGGCATGCGGTGGGTCTGAAATGAAACTCCCACTGCCACATGCTCCCAGGCTCCGGGAGGGGCGCCATCAGGCTCCGGGAGGGGCGCCATCAGCTGCAGGCACAGAGCCGGCGGGGGAGGCAGAGGCTGGGAGCCAGAGAGGCAGACGGACGCCAGGCGGAAAGGAGCCAACTGCCGAGTTAAAGTGCGAATGGAAACCTGAGGCCTTCTCTGGAGGGGTGCAGCTGGTGCCCAGGGCCCCTCACCTTGGGGGTCCGCTTTCTTGAACGCGTTGCCAGCGTCCACGAAGCAGGTGGCTGCGTCGTGCTTGCTCTGCAGTTGTAGATGCAGCTGGGCCGCCTGGCAGAAAGCGCTTCCGGCAGCTGGAACAGAAGAGGGTGAGCCTGAGAAGGGGCTCCAGGCTCTGGGAGCCACGCAGATGACGCCTGGGGAGGGGGCTGAGCGCTCGAGTCCCTGAGAGAGGAGATTGGCCTGGGGGAGCGAGGCGCAGGCTTAGATCTCAAGCCACCTGATCCCAGCGGTGCCCCCACCCCACCCCGACGCTGTTCTCCAGCCCAGGGGAGCCTGGAACCAGCATTCCAGACTGCGTCACGGGATGGGGCCGGGTGGGGGTGCCAGGGAAGAGACGGGCAATCAAGACCCAGCTGCACCACACCCACCTGCTCCCCCTTTCCAAGTCTGACTTCACCTCCCCCCACGGCTTCCAGCCCTTCCGATCTAACTCCCCAGCTCCTCTGTCCACATTCCGGTCTCTCCTGGGGGAGAACTTATAGGGTCCAGTCCCCCAGGAGGTTCACATCCAGAAAGGGAAAGGGGATGTGGACGCCGTGAATTTGAGTGTGTACATGGGTTCTCAGTCCCTCAGTCGTGTCTGACTCTGCCACCCCGTGGACGGTCGCCCGCCAGGTTCCTCTGTCCATGGGATTCTCCAGGCAAGAATACTGGAGTAGGTTGCCACTTCCTTCTCCAGGGGATCTTTCCGACCCAGAGATCGAACCCACGTCTCCTGCGTCTCCTGCACTGGCAGGTGGGGTCTCAACCCCTGAGCCACCTGGGAAGCCCCTATGAACTTGAGTGTGTGGGAGCAACGCCCATGGGTGGAGGGCAGCCTCAGTGACCGCCCCTGAAGCCCGGGCTGTCCTGTACTCAGCCGCCCTGTCACTTTCCACAGGTCTGTTTCCGCATCTCCAGCTCCTAATTTGACTTGAGGGAGACAGAGGGAGCCCTCCGCTTCCAGGGGTGGGAGCTGTGCTAACTGGAGCTCCAACAGCCACGTCCAGGTCTGTCCTGAAGCCCCTGCCCCTCCTCCTCCTCCAGCTGAGCCCAGATCACAGAATTCCTGAACTGGAGGAGGACAGGAGGGCCCAGCCCTGTCCTCTGCCTTTAGAGCAGGAAACTAAACTCAGTCACCCAGGTTTTCACTGTGTCTGATTTCTTTCCTATTTTTAAGGGCTCCAAACTTGAATGCAGAATTTCCAGAAAGGTAGTATCATTGGGGGGAAAAATGGCTTAAGATTTTTGTTTGACTATTTGGGGGAGGGAGAGAGGTGACAAATTTTAGAAGTAAAGCAACATCCACGTGATTGAAAGAGACATCTTTAACGGTATTTTGTTTTTGGGGTGAGCATAAAAATACACACAGAATCTGGCTCCAGGCGCAATGTATGCTGTGAAAGCTCAGGAGAAACTCTTCTGATTTTCAGGAAACCAAAAATACTCTCAGAGGAGGAGAGTCCATTTTGCCCACTGCCTCCACACCCGCCTCTGTAGCCCTGTCCCAGGTCTCATTTCCTTCGTAGTCAGAAGTCAGAAGTTCTTCCCTGGGTTTCAACACTGTCTTTGCTTGATTTTCTTGATCCAATCTTGCTTTTTTTTAAAAAAAAAAAAATTGGAGTATAGTTGATTTACGACATTGTAATGTCATATTAGTTTCAGCTGTACAGCAGAGTGGATCAGTGATACACATTACGTACACATATTGTGTTTTTCAGGCGCTCAGTCTTGTCCGACTCTTTGCCACCCCGTGGACTTCAGCACGCTAAGCTTCTCTTCTCTTTACTATCTCCTGGAGTCTGCTCAAACTCACATCCATTGAACTGGTGATGTTATCTAACCATCTCATTCTCTGTTGCCCTCTTCTCCTGCCCACAGTCTTTCCCAGCATCAGGGTCTTTTCCAATGAGTTGGCTCTTCACATCAGGCGGCCAAAGTATTGGCACTTCAGCATATATATAAACATATATACACACACACACTCTTTTAGATTCTTTTCCCATCTAGGCCATTACAGAGTACTGTGTAGAGTTCCCTGTGCTCTACAGTAGGTCCTTACTAGTTACAATCTTGCCGATATTTGAAGCCTTGTTATGAAATTAGCCCCAGAAAGGCTCAAGTGTTGGCCTTCTGAACCTCTCCTCCAAGCCCTCAGGTAGTTCCCCACCAGATCTCTGGCCCTTTATAGACTTCAAGGAGTCCCTCCCAGCCTGCCCACCTCTCCTTGGGGGACATGGCTCAAGCCGCAGCCTTGCCAGGGTCTGATCGTAATCTTCCCGGCCAGATCAGAAGGGCTACTCCGCCCACCAACACAGGCCTGAGAGGCTCTAGGGCCACGTGACCTGGAATGCCCTCTTCCAGGTAGAGGCCCTTATGACGCTGTCCGAGTGTGTGTGTCCTGCTCCAGCTGGAGTGAGCACGCACAGATGGCAGAGGCCGGGGATCCTGTCAGCGCTCCTGCAGTTTGCCAACCTGCCGACCGGAGTCCTCAAAGGGCTTTCCCACCCCCTCCAGAGGGAGGGGTGCTGCTGACACGAGTGAGGAGTGGAGCTGCGGCCGCGCAGTGCCGACCGCCCTGCGTGGGGACGGCTGAGCCCACACCACAGCCCCGTGGGGTCAGGACTGGTACCTTCCCTGCTGTCCTCTGAGGAGAGGCCAGGTAACTTCCCCAGGGTCATGTGGCCAGTCTCAGCTGGGACACAGTGCCAGTCACTCAGGACTCCAAAGGTCAGGAAGCCACAGGGAGCTGTTCAGGCTCCAGAGCCGGAGTTCTGGCTTCTGAATTCTGCTTCAGCCACTCACTCATTGTGGTGTGCTGGGCAAAGGACTGGGCCAAGCCTCAGTTTTTGAATCTGTGAAATGGGGATATTAATGGTACTGACCCTCATGGCGCTGCTGTGATGGTTCAATTAAACAATGCCTGCTGGTGCTTAGAGGAGTGCTCAGTAAACGAAGCCGTGGTTAATGTTATTGCTGTACCCACTTGAATGTCCCTCAGCCCAGAACTCAGACTCTGATGGAAGAATTAGGGAATTGCTTCTGGGGAAACTTGAAATTCTTTTTAAGTAGATGTGTGTGTGATTTATAATACTGTGTTAGTTTCAGGTGTACAGCAAAGTGACTCAGTTACATATGTATACCTGTTCTGATTCTTTTCCACTATAGGCTATTATGAGATAGTGAATATAGATCCCCGTGCTACACAGTCAATCCTTGTTGGAAACGTGACATTGTGAAGTTAAGGAGAAACCCCTTAGAGTTCACCAATCCACATGGGTCTATCTGAATTCAATAATCTATTATTGATCCTTATCGTCTAAGTCTGCTCTCCCAGGCTCTGGGACCCAGGCTGTTAAATAACCCAGTGGGCTCAAAACAACCAGAAGGCTGGCCAGCGGGTCTGTGGAGCCGGCGATGGCGTCAGAGGACGGGGCCTGCAAGGCTGACCCCTCAGCCCGGCCTTTGGGATGGGGAGCAGAGGAGAAGGAGGAGACAGAGCCACGGAGGGCTCTAGCAGGGGTCACGTACCACTCCAGTTTTTGGCCATTTTGAACATGTTCGCTGCTCTGGCGTAGATTTCACATGCTTCCTCTATTTTGGATGAGCCTCTGGGAAAACGGAAAGGAAAAAAGGTAAGGAGATCTGATCTGGAACCAAAGAGAAAGCATGCCTTCTGGCCCAGCGACAGTGGAGATGCGCCCTTAACGTGTCTGGATGGCAGTCCCCACTTCCCTGTGAAGCCAGCTTTGCTGAGTCCAGCTGGAGCTTGGGGCCTCTGTGTGGGCTCAAGAGAGACAGAGCTCGTGGCCCCTTACCCTCTCCCAGTTTGTCCAGGCCCTCAATGGGCCGGTCCGGGCTGCACCCTCATGGCGGGGACCCTTCCCGACCACCCCCAGAAGCCGTGCCTCCGACAGTCTCCTCCACTTTCTGCTCAGATGCTGGAGGGCGCCCGTGCTTTCTGCAAATCCCTTTCCCCATGAGACTGCAAAGCATTCTGGGAGGAGTCCAGCCGTGGATGCTGGGTCCCTTCCTCAGTCTTAACCCTGTGCCTTGCACCCTGCAGCTGTTCAGTGAAGGCCTCTCAACCCTAAAAGCATGTCATCACCCATTCACGACTAGGCAGGTATGTAAAACTACACACACAGAAACAAATACTGTTTTTAAGTAAGTACAAGCAGAAAATTCCCACTTGTGTTGAAACAAAAAAGTGAGACCAGAAATATACACGTAAACATATTACTGGAAAAATATGCACAGAAGATAAAGTTACCATGTTTTTCTCTAAGGTGGGGTCTGTAGAACTGGGTGCCATGTGTGGGGGACAAACATATTCCTTTTTAGTACTGTCTGAATTTTAAAAGCATCTACATATTTTACCTATTCAAGAAAAAAAAGTGTATATATTTAGGTATTAAGGTTTACACTGGGTCCCGTGGTCCAGGAGTGAATTTATCCTACTCCTAGCAATTTATCCTACAAAACTAAGGTACACGGATGCTCACGACAAGACCATTTAAAGTGGCAAAATCATGGGGATTCCCTGGCGGTCCACTGGTCAGGACCCGGTGCTTTCCCTGCTGTGGCTGGGATTCAGTTTCTGGTTGGGGACTAAGATCCTGCACGCTATGTGGCAAGGCCATAAGTAAGTAAAATGGGAAAATAATAAGCTTCAAAAAACTTACGGTGAAACAATAAGAACCTGGAAGGTTCGGGGGAGGTACATTTTTTCGAAAAATAAAGCTCCCTGTATGGGCAGCTTTACCCAGCTTTCCGACCTCCAAGCAGTACAGCTGAACCTCTTCCTGAATTGGGGAGCCCTTCGTTAGTACCTCATCCAAAAGGCCCCGCCTTGTCCTTCTGTTGTTTCAGCTTCAATAATCCAGCGAGGCTGAGCCCATGGGGTGTGAGTGTCAGTGGTCGATCGCCCACTACCCATGTAACTCGGGAGAATGAAACGCATGGGCTCAGGAGTCCCACCAAATGGATTTTACATTTTCTCCTCCCTGACATCAAGCAGTGTTGCGTTTTGAAGAGAAGGGGTGGGTATTTTCTGATGAGACAACACAAAATGGTCTTCACTCTCCCACCCCTCATCTCTGCTGTCAATCGGCCCTAGAACCTTGCTGACCCCAGACGCAGAGGCCAAGAGTGTCTGGGGTGATCCTGGGTGCTGTGCGGGAAACACCCCTGCCGTCTGCACTGCTAGAGTGGTGGAACCAGCTCGCCCATACTTTGGACTCATGTCAGATGTCTGCTGCAATCATCAAACCAGAGCCACCCTCCCTGGAGATTCTGCTCAGTAGGCCTGGGCTGGGGCCTGGACTCAGGATTTGCAAGCATGGTCCCAGATGACTCTGCCGATCAGGCGAGTCTGGGAGGAAAGAGGCTGACCCAGACTGACCACTTGGGAAGCAACCACCAGTGACCTGTCCTGTCAGGTGATGTCGGAAGGCAACAGCTCTAGGGCGGGCCAGCCAGGAGTGGTGTCCAGGCCTCCTGGTTTCAAGTCGCACCAGGTAAAGGTCTTCTTTAGCTGAAAGATCTCCCCTCTGTCCTCTAGGGCTGGGCAGACACTGCACCTGCCCTCTGTTGTCCTCAGGACGCACTCCCCCACATGCGCCCTGCTGGGTCCCACTGTCTTCCCCTGTCAGCTGCACAACACACTGTGGGCCTGGGGCCCGCTTGGAGCGACTTCCTCAGAACCCACTTCTGGCCTTGGAGAGGTGATGAACTTTGACCAGCTTTGGGCAGAAGAGATTTCAGAAGGGTCCCCTGGGGGACCGTCCCTGGAAGGTTCCCTTGGAAGAACTAGGTGCATTCACTGACCGTGCTCTCAGGTCTGCCCCCTTTCCACGGATCCCTGAGGGCTTCCTTCCCTTCTCAGTGGGCGCAGGGAAGTCCTGTCCAGACCCCACGGTCCTCAGAGAAACCTCAGGCTCCCGGATGAGTAGGAATGGCCCATCCCACCCCAGCGAGGCCTGAAGCCGGGTGATCATCAACGAGCACAGTCAGCCCCAGCCGGCTTCCTGCACTCGGTGGGACGGAGCAGACTCAGACACAGAGCCTGTCAGCTGCTGGGCTGAAATTCTATGATCCCAGGCTAAGCTGGGCTGACCCTGTGCCGGGTCAGTCATTCTAACTGTAGGGTGAAAAAGCCACACGGATTAACATCTGCTCAGGCCTCCAGGCCGGTCTCCTCAATGCTTGGGTCCTGGCCAGCTCCCTGGCCAGGCGATGCCAAGAGACTCTCTGGAGCGCCAGCCTCTTGGTGGAGACATTGAAGGGGGAAGTCATTTTGTCTTGGGTCCCTGGCAGATCCTGGAGGAGAAGCGGTTCACCCAGCCATTTATTCTCCGGGGGAACAAACATCTTTGCATTTAGGATGTGCCAGGCACTGCAGAGGACAGCACCACACAAAGGGGAAGGTGACCTTGGTAAACAGGACATGAGCAAGACCCTTCCAGATGGACCAGGGGGCAAGGGGCTTCTTTGAATGGGCAGGTCAGAGAAAGGCTCTGTGACTGTTGCAATTTTCAGCTTAGTCCTCAAAGACGACTCAGGAGCACCATGTGAAGAGGAAGTGCACGGCTGGCAGCAGTCTCGGCGTGTGCAAAGGCCCCGGACACAAACCACCGCAGCCAGGTCAGGGAAGAGAAGGGGGCTGGATGGGTATGCTGCAGGCAGTGGCGGGCCACGAGGCTGCAGAGGCGGGCGGGGGAGGCCAGGCTGGCAGCCGGGAGAAGGGTCCAGGCCCTGTAACAAGGAGGGTTCTGCAAAGGAAAGAAGGGGCAGAAGAAGACCCCAGCTCCTCTGCTTTTCCAAGCTGTCTCCCCACATGACAAACCTGCATGGCTCACTACAGGACTCCTCTCCTTGAAGAGAGAGGCTGTCAGGAGTTAGGTTAGGCCTCTTCATATCAACTACCCAAGGGCGTCCTCCCCGACAAAACCCGCCAATTCCCCAAGGGAAAGAAAGCAGGCCTCCCTCGGACCCCTGCCTGACAGCCAGGGAAGCTGGCTGGCCCTGCGTCACTGAGGAGCCCGGGGGACGGCGCCTGTGACAGCTGGCTGTCTCTCCCCCTCTGATCCCCCCCAAGCTGCCTGTGCTCCGCTTCCCATCCCACGGCTCCTCCAAGCCATGCCGGGAATAGACAGAACCGGTTTGGGCCGGCCTGGAGCAGGGTGGTCTATAATTACCCCCGCTCAGTTTTGCCTTCTCCCCCCCCCCAAGTTGGAGGAAGAGGTCTCAGGTCTCCCAGGCAGGGCCACCAGCCTCCAGCAACCGCCATATGGAGTGAGGGAGCCGTGCCAGGAAGGCACAGACGGCCAGTGGGACCCGGGCCAGGGGGTCTGCAGGGCAACATCTCAGCCTCCCTCCTTCCTTCCTCAGTCCCCTGGGCACTTCCTGGAGCCCAGAAACACATCACACATCACAACTCACCCACCCGCAGTCTCTGGGGGGCCTTGGAAGGCAATGTGGATGGAGTCACTCCCACTTTAAGTCCTTACTCAGTTGCGTTCAACTCTGACCCCATGGACTATAGAGTCCGTGGAGTTCTGCAGGGCACAATACTGGAGCTGGTGGCCGTTCCCTTCTCCAGGGGATCTTCCCAATCCAGGGATCAAACCCAGGTCTCCAGCATTGCAGGAGGACTCTTTCTTAGCTGAGCCACCAGGGAAGACCTGTCCTTCCGTGGTGCACGAGCTACCTGCCTTGGGTCCTCTCCTCAGTCTGGAGGTCCCCACCTTGATTCTCAGCCACTGCCCAGGTGGGTCAGTCCGGCCCTGCCCTCCTTCTCCACTGTCCATGCTCACGACTCCGTACAGCAGCCAGCCGGGCACCGCCTGCAACAGCACAGTGACCCCCACAGTCACCCACCAGGTCTGAGCCTGGAGGCAGAAGTGGCGGAGGCTCACGAGGCTCGGGGGCTGGCCCAAGCCAGCGCTCCCAGAAAGTGGCAGGGCCAGGAACCCTGCCCTGCCTCTCACTCTCTCAGCGACCTGGGGGCCTCCTTTCCATGTCTGAGAGTCCTCTGGGAAAGCAGGGGGCAAGACCCCTACCCGCTCTGGCCTCGGCTCTTGATCCAACAGCCAGTACTGCTCAGGCTCCCCTCGCCCGAGGAGCAGATGCTGTTGTCAGCTGGGGTTGTTGCTCAGTCGTGTCCGACTCTTTGCGATCCCACGGACTGCAGCACGCCAGGCTTTCCTGTCCACCACCAACTCCTAGAGTTTGCTCAAACTCATGTCCACTAAGTCAGTGATGCCATCCAACCATCTCATCTTGTTGCCCCCCTTCTCCTCCTGCATTCAATCTTTCCCAGCATCAGGGGCTTTTCCAGTGAGCTGGCTCTTCACATGAGGTGGCCAAAGCATTGGAGCTTCAACATCAGTCCTTCCAGTGAATATTTAGGGTTGATTTCTTTTAAGACTGACTAGTTTGATCTGTCTGCTGTCCAAGGGACTCTCAAGAGTCTTCTCCAACACCACAGTTCGAGAGCATCAATTCTCCGGCCTTCTTATGGTCCAACTCTCACATCCATACGTGACTACTAGAAAAACAACAGTTTTGACTATACGGACCTTTGTTAGCAAAGTAACATCTCTGCTTTTTAATGGAAGGGATTCACTAAGCCAACCCCTCCCCACGTCCCAGAGCCCGAGCCCTCCTTGCGGTGCAGCAGGTGAAGGAACATCAGACAACAGAGAAGCCCCCTGGCCAAGGAGCAGCAGCCAGCCGCCAGCCTCGCCCTGCTGCTGACTGGTTAGGGCTGTCGAGGGCCAGAGCCACGGGGTCTCTGATCATCCCTTAGCATCTCTGCCCATGAGCTAAGCCCTTCGCTGGCTCTGTAGCATGCCAAGGTCCCGCAGAGCAGGGCCTGGCCCCACCGTGATTGCACAGGTCCCAGGAGGAGGGAAAAATCCAGTGTCTCACGCTAACTGCCCAGCTCTGAAATGCCTGGCTGGGCAAGAGAGAGAGAATGGACTTGGGGCCCCAGAGACCTGGGCGGAAATCAGCCTCGGGCATTCTGCGAGCTGTATGACTTGGGCAAGTGATCCCCGTGCCTCAGTTTCTTTATCTGTAAAGTGGAGACAATGAGCCCAACCTGGGAGGTGTCTTTGTGAGGCTCAGAGATGACACAGATGCAGTATCTGGCGCACAGCACAGAGCGTGGCTCGGAGCACGCACACGACCGGATGCTGTTATAGGAAGGAGGAGAGAGACGCTCTAAGGGCTTCAGATCCCGGCAGCAGAAAGTCTAGAGGCACCTGGGGTTGGTGGAAAATCTGGGGAGCGCAGTCAGGCAGGCCTGGATTCCAGCGCTGGCTTGTGGTGCCCCAGCCCCTGCTTCCTCGTCAGGAAGCGAGGAGAAGACTCCACCCCTACAGGCCTGCTGAAGGCAGGAGGAACTCGGCAGGCGGCACCGGGAGAGTGCCCACAACACAGCAGGTGCTGAGCCAACGAGCGTGTCACTCTCACCAGGCTTGGGGAGAGAGCAGATTCCTACTGTTCACTTCCTACTGCATCTCGCGTGGGTTTCATCTCCCCACCCCAGCTAAGCCAAGGGGTGCCCCTCCCCCGGTTTCCACAGAGCTCGGGGCCTCCCACCTACCCCACCCCTAGCACATCCCAGCGCCCTCCTGACCATGAGCTCAAAGGCAGGGGCCAGGTGCCTTCCTGTGGTTCTTACACGGATCTCCTCTGCACCCCAACAGGCTTCCTTCATTCCAGCCAGAGCGCCCAGTGGTTCCCATTCTTCAAAGATGTTTCTGAGGCTTCCCTGGGAGCTCAGTGGTAAAGAGGCTGCATGCCTATGCAGGAGATTCTGGTTTGACCCCTGATCCAGGAAGATCCCACATGCTGCAGAGCGACTCGGCCGTGGGTCAGGCCAGGACAATCGAGCCTGTGCTCTAGAGCCCAGGAGGAACACCCACTGAGATCTCGCGCCCCACAACAGGCCAGCAGCCCCTGCCCGCTGCAACTCGAGAAAACCTGCACAGCAAGGAAGAAACCAGAACTAATACATATTTACTTAAGAAAATGTTTCTGAAAGACACTTGCTGCTGAGTGAAGTGCAAGTCGCTCAGTGTGTTCAACTCTTCACGACCCCATGGACTATACAGTCCATGGAATTCTCCAGGCCAGAATACTGGAGTGGGTAGCCTTTCCCTTCTCCAGGGGATCTTCCCAACTGAGGGGTCGAACAGAAGTCTCCCGCACTGCAGGTGGATTCTTTATCAGCTGAGCCACAAGGGGAGCCCTTGCCTCTTAGTAGCCGCAGCCTAAACAGAAGCATCCATACCTCCGTGTGATCACCTCCACCAAGAGAGGCAGAACCCTCAGACTGCAGAGTCATGATGGCCGGGTTCCTTGGAAACCTTGGGTCCCTTCAGGAAAGCCTCCACTCTGAGCCTGGGCAAGAGCCGTCGAGTTCTGAGTGGGGGATCCTGGAAGCTGGCAGGGATCAGTGAGTCAGTGCCCAATTCACCAGCATCAGAGGTTCTGCGTGCTCTGCAGGCAGAGGGCAGTCTGGAAGCCATCACTCCCACCCCAGGCTCAGCCGAGGGCCCAGGGGACACCCACCCGGACCTTGGCCCCAGTCTCTGGTCAGGCAGATCTCAGGAAAGCCAGTCTCCAGGGCTCCTGAGGGTTGCTGCTGCCCACGAACAGTTCAAGCAGGAACCGTGTCACCATGATCTCCTGGCTGTTGTCTGTATACACAACACGGCATCCTGTTATCTCTAGCTCTCCAGGACTTCAGGCTCAACTTCTAAACACAATACCTAATAACAGCAGCAAGCACTTAATAAGCACTCACCAGGATCGCAGCACTTCACATGCATAACCTCACTCAGTCTCTCCTTAGAACTACCCTAGGGAGTAGGTATCACTCTGACTTTCACTTCACACATGAAGAAACTTGCTAAACACACTGGTATCTGAGTGGAAGGAAGCTTTATTTTGGATGTGGGAGAGGGAGTCAGGGGGAAGATGTCAGGGAGGGGAAAGCCCCAGGGAACAGAAGCACTGTCTGAAATCCCGAAGGGGCACAGCAAGGAAGTCTTGGTCCACCGGGAACCAGAAGGAAGAAAAAGCACATCTTGCTTCTTCCCTTTCCATTCTCCTTTTCCACAATTACACTGTGTTTGGGAAATCGCCACCTTTCTGCTTCCAGGGCAGAAGTCAGGGCCACTCTCCCATCTCCTGAGCCCTGTCTGGGAGCAGAGGGAGGGGAAGGCAGCAGGAGGGAATGAACAGAAGCAGCTTGGATCTGAGAGCTGGCTGGTACCGCCTCCCTCTCAGGCTGCTGCTGTGCCAAAGTCCCCTAGTGTCTGGCGACCCTGAAACAACAAGGGCAAAGGGCTTAACATTCCAGGCAACCAGGCTGCCCTGGATCCCACGCAGGCAGGACCCTGCTTGGCCCTTTGGATCTGAGCACAGATCTCTCAAACTGGGATGCTGCAATCACTGAGGTTCCTGAAAGGGGAAGGGGGAGCTGGTGGGACGAGGTGAGCCCTGAGACTCCCTCCTGCATTCCCAGAATGGGGGGCCTTGAGAAAAGATGGCTTGTCAAACGGGGAAGCCAAGCAACCCCAGCTCCAGACGGCAGGTGTCAGGGGTGGTTCCTGCCCGCAAGGCATGTCCTCCTGGGCTGGGCTTTTGGGCAGACAGGCTCTGGCATGCTGGTCTTGGTCTCCATCTGCAGCCCTGCCCGGCACCACTGCAAGTGCTCTTAGAACTGAAGGCTCTGGGATGAACACACCTGCTCTTCTTTCTTTCAGACATTTGGAGAAAACTGCCATGTGGGCAGGGAAGATGGGGAAATCAGGGGAAGGAAACTCCCTGAGACGCCCAGTTTGCCAACATCCTCCTAAACGGAGTGCCCAGCAATGGGCCCAAGCCTCAAAGAAAAACTCTAGATGGCAGCAAGAGGGCTTTGGGATGAGACAGGCCTAGGTATGAACACCAATGCCCATTCAGTGGGAGACTGGGCACAAAGATCCACAACTCTAACCCCTACACGTTCACCTCTAGAAGGATGTTGTGAGGACTACATGAGAGGATGCACATCAAGTGCCTGGCCCAGGCCTGAGTCAGAGTCAGAGTGAGACCTTAATAAATGTTATCAGATATTATTACTATCACTGCCTTCCCTCTCTCCCACACCAGCTGCTGGAGTCCTTTCTAAACAGGAGGTCTTCAGCACTGGCTCTACCATGAACTGAATGTTTGTGTCCCCGGCCAAAACTCGTGTGTTGAAATCCTAAGCTCCATGGTGATGGTATGAGGAGGTGGGGCCTCTGGGAGGTGACTAGGTCATGAGGGTGGGACCCTCGTGACTGGGATTAGTGCCCTTACACAAGACACCACAAAGAGCAAGTTCACCCCATCTCCTGCCCTTCCACAATGTGAGGACACAGTGAAGCGACAGCTGTCTGCGAGGCAGCAGGCTCTCACCAGGAACCAGACCTGTCAGCACCACCGTCTTGAACTTCTTGGCCTCCAAAATTGTGAGAAATAAATTTCTGATGGTTATAAGGCACTGAGTTTATGGTATTTTGTTACAGCAGCCCGAACAGCCTAAAACAGACCATTAAAATCCTCAATGCTCTCCAGCATTTCCGCAAATCCAAGCCTTTTCTCAAAAGGCCCTCTGGGACGGGGCCTGGTTCTTGTTCAGTCTCATCCCCTTCTGCCCGTTCTACCTTTATGGGCTGACACAGAACCCCCTGGATTAAACCTTCAGACGCTGACCTTCACACATCTGGGCTTTGCTCAGGCTGCCTCCTCTGCTGGAAGCAGTGCTCTCCCAGCAGAGAGCACCCCTGGAACTCCTGCTCATCCTCCCAGATGGAAGATTCTCCCCCAGGGAGCCAGCCCTGTTCTCTCTGGATCTCAGTTCCCCATCATTTCCGGCCGAACCTCCCCTTACCCTAGACCTCTGTTCACACAACTCCCACTGCCTGGAACACCCTCTCCAGCCCCCACTCCTGTGTCATGTCCCAGGGTTCCCAGAAGCCCAGCTCATTCCTCACCAGGGCCTTCCTTAAGCTCATGAAGCTTCCTCTCAGGTCAGGAACCTCCCACCAATGATAAAATGCAGCCCTTAATCACATGTGACAATTCTGCTTTACTAGTGTGTTAGCAAGTCTTCATCTTGCGTTCCCAGCCAGGTGACAAAGTGTTTCAGGCCCTGACTTGGCTGCTCCCTCCAAGCATGGCCCAACAGTACACTAATCCCCAGTCCAAAGGGACCAGACACCAAAAGCCACCCAGTAAAACTATGACCTGACTGAAAACTGAGCTCTTGGCCCCACCCCAAAACACTGCACTTGAATTTCCCCCTTGTGAAGGAAGCAGAAACACAGACACCCTCTCCCCACTCTCAGCCTCTAAAAGAAAACATTCCTCACCTAATCAATACAGTCCATCAGCCCCGGATGTTTCTCCACACTAGGTAGGTCTCAGCCAGGTTACTCAAGTTCTTGCGGCAGATAAGTAAACATTATCCACCTCGTGTAACAACAAGCGGTTCCCATCTCCTCTCCTGGGAAGAACCCTCCTCCTCATTTCTTACCAACCTCCTAACACCGTCTCTCCTAAAGCCCCAGTTTTCCCCCTGGAAACCCCTTCCCCAGCCTCTGTCTCGCTGCTTCCAGGTTCCACGGCCCCTCCTCACAGTTCCCCCTAACTCTCTACACACTCACCTGTTCCCCTGCAGCTCTCCTCCCAGTTTCAAGAGCAACACAACCTTCCTCAGTTCTCCCCGGCTCTCTCCACCAGGGGGTCTCAAGCCCCATCCCCTAACCCTATCAAGTCCCTGTGGCCCCAGCTCCTTCCCTAACCCCTTTCAGCTCCTTACTCATCACACTGTCTCTCCCTGCTCTGACACCCCCCACCCCCACTTCTCCCATCAGACCCCCACCTTGATCCCCATCAGCCCTGAACAGGCTCCACAGCTGTTTCCTTCCTGGAAATGACATTGATGGTAGGTAACACTTTCAGAGCGATAACCACATCTCAGGCTCAATTCTACACACTTCCAGTTCAGTTCAGTTGCTCAGTCGTGTCCGACTCTTTGTGACTCCATGAACCGCAGCACGCCAGGCCTCCCTGTCCATCACCAACTCCCAGAGTCCACCCAAACCCATGTCCATCGAGTCAGTGATGCCATCCAGCCATCTCATCCTGTCTTCCCCCTCTCCTCCTGCCCCCAATCCCTCCCAGCATCAGGGTCTTGTGCCCTACTTTCAATACTAGTGGCAAATGCCTGAGAGAGGTTTCTCTAAGACCCCCCCCCACACCCCATAACAAGGGAAGTTAAACAGCTTGCCGAAGGTCAAGAAACAGCAGAGCCTAGGCTTCTGATCTGAGCTTTTGACACTCCTCAGCCACAAAAATTCCTCAAAGGACAATCATCAGAACAACTTTTATGAGCCAACATGAATTCATGTGAAATGTCTCCCACAAGCATTAGATGTTGGTTCTGTTTCCCAGCCTGCTTCAGCCCTAACCTGGGCATGCCAGTCTCACCCTACTCACACTGAGTGCCCCATCTTTACTGAAAGATCACACAGCAGGCGTCCGGCCCCTTCAGTGTTCTTATCTCCCTCATCTCTCATTTTTATCCCACCAGTTCCTAAACCAAGCCTCACCCCCACTTAGCCTCCAGCCTCCCAGCCCTCTTAAGCCTTCACTCCACCACCCCAGAGATTCCTCTGTTCAGATCTCACTTGGCAGTCAGATCTCCTTACACTAGTCACCTGTGACCAGAGCCATATTCACCTGAGCACCTTACACAACTGAGACTGGGTTCATCAATCGTAGGATCATCTTAGACCTGACGACCGGGCCAGAGTTCACATAAATCCATCACCCCAGGTCTCGGAAAGGGGACGCCCTCGGGCATAAGTCCTCAGTTTCAGGCCCCAAGACTCCCGTCTGGGATCTTTCAAACAGGCTCTCCTTGAGCTCCAAAAAGGGTTCCTGGCCTGGCTTCCCTCCAGGCTCCCTCGGTCCCCGCAGGCCGCATTCCCTTCAAGGCCTGAGGCTGTATTCCGTTGGCCCTTTGGCCCGTCCCCAGCCTGGGGCCCCTTCCTGCCTCCAGATGGTTTCGCCTCGGCCCGGTGTCCTCAGCCCACGGCCCTTCCACAATCTCGGACAGTCACTCCTCAAATTATGTTGTCAATGCCACAGTCCGGCGTCCTGGCCTTGGCTTGTGTCCCCTCTGCTGCCTTAGACCATGTCCGTAAGCCCGCAATCCCCCGCGTCCTCTAGGCTCGAGCCCTTCGTCTCTACTGCCGCCCCAAGCATGACTCCTCCGCCCTCTCAGCCGAGGTTCCGGCCGACCCCTGCGCGAGGTCCTTACCCAAAGAGGCCCGAGAAGAAGGACTGCGAGTTCTTCACTTTGCGCTCCGCCTCGGCCAGCAGCGCCATCGCCTCCGCCTCTTTCCCCGAGTTGTCCATAGCGGCGGCAAAAGTACTCAGTAAACCGCCGGAGCCCGGCCCTCGGAAAACAGCTACGGCCGGGTCACAGAAGACAGGTCGGGAGAGCTTAGTGGGCTGCGTTGACGTCGCATCGGCGCGCGCCTCCTGCGGCTAGGAACCATGTGATTCGAGCTGGCCAACCAACCGCCTCGTAGCGCGGCAAGCGCGCCGCAGACCACGCCCTCTCCAGCCGCTGCACGCCGCCCCGTGACTCACGGCTTCCAATCAGAGACCCGATTTTTAACTCATGCGCATACATCTGCCTAGGGTATCTGGTGCGCTGGTTGATAGCCCACGTGACTTCGCATAAGCCAATCGTAGCCCTCACCGCCAAGGATCCGCCTCCCGGGGCTAGCCTTCTGGCTCCTCCTCCACCAATCAACTTCAGCCTTTGGCTCGGTCTCAGACTTCCCTGCGGAATTTACACCCTAGTCAGCTGATCACTGAGCCTCACGTGATAGCTCCATGCCGGAAGACGCTGCCAATCCTCTCCTGGGTTTGACAGCTCTTTTGCGCAGAGCTTAGTCCCCGCCTCCTCTCTCTACCTCCTGAAGGTCCTTTTCACTTGGAAAGGCGTCAGTGGATTAGAAGGAAAGCGGTCTCCGTTTTCTTGCGCCCTCTGTCGACTTATGCTGAAATTGGTTTGGGAGGGCCAGTGAAGGTGGAATATCTCATTTTATTGTGCTTTGCTTTCTTGCGCTTTCAAGATACACTTAAAAAAAAAAAATTGAAGTTTTGTGGCAATCCTGCATTAAGCAGGTCTCTCAGAGCTGTGTGGTTTCCCGAACAGCATTGGCTCACTTAGTGTCTCAATGTCTTGTTTAATGATTCTCATAATATTTTAAAGATTTTTGTTACTGTTATTTGTTAGGATGACCTGTGACTGGTGATCTTTGATGTTACTGTTCAGTTCAGTTCAGTCGCTCAGTCGTGTCTGACTCTTTGTGACCCCATGAATCGCAGCGCCAGGCCTCCCTGTCCATAACCAACTCCCAGAGTTTACCCAAACCCATGTTCGTTGAGTTGGTGATGCCATCCAACCATCTCATCCTCTGTCATCCCCTTTTCCTCCTGCCCTCAGTCTTTCCCAGCTTCAGGGTCTTTTCAAATGAGTCAGCTCTTCACATCAGGTGGCCAAAGTATTGGAGTTTCAGCTTCTTCATCAGTCCTTCCAATGAACACCCAGGACTGATCTCCTTTAGGATGGACTGCTTGGATTTCCTTGCAGTCCAAGGGACTCTCAAGAGTCTCCTCCAACACCACAGTTCAAAAGCATCAATTCTTCAGCTCTCAGCCTTCCTTTTAGTCCAACTCTCACATCCATACATAACTTCTTGGAAAAACCATAGCCTTGACTAGATGGACTTTTGTTGACAAAGTAATGTCTTTGCTTTTTAATATGCTGTCTAGGTTGGTCATAACTTTCCTTCCAAGGAGTAAGCATCTTTTAATTTCATGGCTGCAGTCACCATCTGCAGTGATTTTGGAGCCCCCCCCCAAAATAAAGTCAGCCACTGTTTCCCCATCTGTTTGCCATTAAGTGATGGGACCAGATGCCATGATCTTAGTTTTCTGAATGTTGAGCTTTAAGCCAACTTTTTCACTCTCCTCTTTCACTTTCATCAAGAAGCTTTTTAGTTCCTCTTCAATTTCTGCCATAAGGGTGGTGTCATCTGCATATCTGAGGTTATTGGTATTTACTATTAGGACTGGCTAAAGCCTCAGATAAAAATGATTAGCATTTTTTAGCAATAAATTATTTTTAACTTATGTACTTCTAAAATAATGCTGCTGCATCCTTAATAGACTGAAGTATTCTTGCCTGATGAATTACATGGACAGAGGAGCCTGGCCGGCTAAAGTTCATGGGGTTGGAAAGAGTTGGATGCAACTGAGCAACTCACACACACACTCACACTCATACACACACACACACACACACACACACACACACACAAAGTGTAAACATAACTTACAAGCACTGGGAAACAAAGGGAAAGTCATGTGACTGGCTTTATTTATTTATGAACTGAACCTACAATGTCTTAGAGGTATGCCGGACAAGAGTAGAGGTTGTCTAACTCTGGTTTCATTTTAAAAAAAAGCTGGTGAAACTGTTAAAAATTTGGGTTAAACCATTGGCACCCAGATCTTAGGTTTTAATATTCTTTGTTCTCCAACAAAAGGAATGAGAGCTCCTTGGATAAAAGGCTGTTTCTAGGACCTTGCACAGGATGAGCATGGAGCATCTTGTAGTTCTAGAAGGAAAGTCTCCTGGCCTCCATCTCTTTGTCTCTCTGCCTCCACCCTACAACACACACCCCCCACACACACACCCCACACCTGCACACACACCATGTAGTCTCCTTCTCTTGCCCTCCCTCCCTCTCTCCCTCCTTCTCTCTTCTCTCTCTGTCTCTCTGTCTCTCTCTGTCTCTCTCTCTCACACACACACACACACACGTGATGAGGTATGTCAAAGAGACAAGAGCCAACTGAAAGAGCTCCCAATAATCAAAGCTGCAACAATTTGAGCAACAAAGTAGCACCTGATTATAACCAAGCTTATAAAATCTCCATGAGCTCATGCTGATAAAAATGACTGAACAAATAAATGGTGGAGAATAAGCAAATACCTTGTGCATAATTCCAAATAATTTATGTGGATATTTCATTCTCAAGAAGATGGAATATGACTCTTCACTCCTTATGTGTAGACTGTGCATGGTGACTTAATTCCACAGAGGACAGTATTGGGGGTGGAGGTACTACATTTACAGAGTAGAAACCTGACAAACATTGTCAATCAGGTGATGGAGGTTAAGAGCAACAGTGACAAGTCACGCTGATACTATGCACTCTTAATAACATGTGATGACAGTGTCTCTTCACCTCTGTGGTCTTCCTCAGGCTCTGATCAGGAGAAAAACATCAGACAAACCCTGGTTGAGGCACACTCTCCAAAATACCTGACCATGACTCCTCATGTCATCAAAAACAAGGGAAGTCTGAGAAGCTGTCACAGCCAAGAGGAACCTAAATGTGATATCCTGTCTAGGGAGGATTCTTGCACAGAAGAGGGACCCTACGTAAAATCTCAATAAAGTATAGACTTTAGTTAATAAAAACATAGCAATACTGGCTCATTAACTGTAATGAACATACCATACTAATATCAGATAAAAGTAGGGGAGGACTTCTCTGGTGGTCCAATGGTTAAGAACCCGCCTGCTAGTGAAGGGGCTGCTGCTGCTGCTAAGTCGCTTCAGTTGTGTCCGACTCTGTGCAACCCCATAGATGGCAGCCCACCAGGCTCCCCCATCCCTGGGATTCTCCAGGCAAGAACACTGGGGTGGGTTGCCATTTCCTCCTCTAATACATGAAAGTGAAAATGAAGTCACTCAGTCGTGTCCGATTCTTAGCCACCCCATGGACTGCAGCCTACCAGTCTCCTCTGTCCATAGGATTTTCCAGGGCAAGAGTACTGGAGTGGGGTTCCATTGCCTTCTCTTGCCAGTGAAGGGGACCCGAGTTCAATCCCTGGTCTGGGAAAATTCCACATGCTGAGGGGCAATGAAGCCCTTGCACTGCGACTAGAGAAAGTTCTTGCGGCAATGAAGACCCAGCACAGCCAAAGATAAATGAATAAATAGAAAATTTAATGATAATAGGTGAAACTGGGTGTGGGGTATTTGACAATTCTCAGTAGCACTTTCCCAATGTTCATGTAAATCAAGAAACTGTTCTACTAAGAAAGCATCCTTAAAAAAATTTTTAAGTCCCAGGGCTCTACCTCCAATGATTCAGATTATGAAAGTCTGTGGTAGGGCACAAGAATGTGTGTTTTTTACAGGACCCCCAAATGATCAGGATGGAAATGATTCAGGATTGAGAAGACCCTCTGTTCTGAGGGTGGAGTTTGGCTGAGGGGAGGTAATGCACAAGAAACCTTGCCTGGCTCTCTCCTTAAGTTCAGAGTCTCTCCGGGACCACCCACTTGTGGTTGCCACTGCATTCTGACCATAGATGAGATTGGCGGGGAGGGGACGAATCTGGATAACCACAAGCAGTTTGGGTTCCCTGCCCCTCTAAGCAGCACGACTGTAGAAGTTTCCATTTGTTTTAAGCCATTAAGTTTCAGCTTAATTTGTTACACAGCAATAGATACCTAACACACCACCCGGCCATGAAGCCAGACCCTTTCATCTCCGGAGGCAGCGGGCTGCACTCGTGACACAGGGTGGGACCCACACAGTGACGGTGGCAGAACCTGTACTCGATGAGCAGCAACTGCTCAGGTCACACCGGGCACCTGCCAATACCCGACTTCCGTTTTCTCATCAACAGACATGTGGAGGTGGGCATTTTCCAGTTACGGAACGAGATGGCTGAGACCCAAACAGGGGAGGTGAAATTTGTCCAAGGTGGCAAGAGGGACAGGGAACCAGGCTGTCAATCCCAGATCATCTGATGCCGGGGTCCTTTCCCTCAACTGCAGTGTCCACACTGCTTCAAACTCAACTTCCTCCTCTGCTCCCCTCCTGCCCCCTCTCTGCAGATTTACTGAGCTGAAATGGGGCCCCCTGTGAAGTCTCCTTGAGTGTGTGTTAGTCACCCAGTCGTATCTGACTCTGATCCTACAGACTGTAGCCCGCCAGGCTCCTCTGTCTGTGGAATTCTCCAGGCAAGAGTATAGGAATGGGTTGCCATTTCCTCCTTCAGAGGGTCTTCCCTATCCAGGGACTAACCCAGGTGTCCTGCACTGGGGACAGATTCTTTACCATCTGAGCCACCAGGGAAGTCTCCTGACACCTCCACTTACCCTGTTTCCCCAGCCAGTCCCTCAGAAGGCAGCAGACACAGTCATGCCTAAAGCTGTCAGTCCTCTGATGGGCCCCTCTTCCCCATCTCAGTTAACAGTGTCTACTCAGCCACTCGACCCCCAAACCTGTCGTGCCAGCCTCGGTCCGTCCTTTTCTTTTAACAGCTATGTATGTGATGTGTGACGCGTTACCAAGTCTGAGCCTGCTTCTAACACGATCCTTAATGCCTGTGTTCCTGGCTTGCTTCACTGCTCCCCCGGCCCAGGGCACCATCTCACCCTAGAGCCTTCTGGCTTCCTGTCTTGCCCATCACAACCTCCACACGGCAGCTAGAGCTCTGAACCACCTCCCCTGGTTCCTGGGGCAGTGTGTGCTTCTCCACGCTCTGGCCCAGAAGCCAGGTCTCAGCCTCAGCGGTATCCTCAGCGCACCGCACCTCCCCATCCACCCACCAGCGCCTGCAATCCCCGGCCGCTCCCTCGGACTTGGCCCCCAGCTGTTCCTTCCCTTGTGTTACTCTGGGGGAGACACAAGATCTGACTCCACAGGAGCCATTCCTGCTTCCTCTTCTTTTCCTGGCAAACAGGATTCCAGTTTTGATTGGGTGACAACAAACTTCTGCAGGCCCGGAGACAGATCTCCAGTGTCCAGGATAACAGTAGCCATTTCCTTTTCTGCTGCCAGAGATCAGTTTAGAAAGAACACGGGCTACCGTTCTGGCCAAGGAGATGCGAGGCAAGTTCTGCTGGGCGCTGCTACGTGTGTGTGTGTGTGTGTGTACTGCTACAAGGGATTTCTGTGTGTATGTGTGTGTGTGTGTTTTCAGTCATGTCCGACTCTTTGTGACCCCATGGACTGTAGCCTGCCAGGCTCCTCTGTCCATGGGATTTCCCAGGCAGGAATACTGGAGTGGGTCACCATTTCCTTCTCCAGGGATCTTCCCAACTCAAGGATCAGAGTTGCCTCTCCTGTGTCTTCTGCATTGGCAGGTGAGTTCTTTACTACTAGCACCACCTGGGAATGTCCTAATGTCCCTGGGAAGCCCTGCTACAAGCTTTCCTGCCTCTAAGGAAAGGAAACAAGGAAAGAAGGGACATGCTTTCTGCCCTATACCCTCTGAAGGTTGGGGTGCTGGTGGAGGAGGAGGGGGTCCCTGCTCTTGCCAACACTGGTCACCGCTGGCAGGCCTCAACTTCACAAGAGAGCTGCTCGCTCCGCTACCACACGTCCTGAGAGCCTGAACCTACACCGACGCCTCTGTTATTATGGCCAAACCACATCCACGATCGATATCTAAACAGGTCTCTTTGCTGACTTATCACTGCTACCTTCCGCTCCTAAAATGTGAGCTCTGTGAAGGGAGGGGCCCTGTCTGTCCGTGTCCCCATGTCCCCATCGCATGGACTGGGCACCGTCTGGCCTAACAGCAGGTGCCTAATAAATGCTGGCAGGGACTCAGTGGTTCCTGGAGGGGCAGGGGCTCAAGCCTTCAAGGGATCAGCAGGCAAGGGAGCCAGAAGAGAGCTGCTTAAGAACCCAATTTAATAAGATTTACAAGTCGACACGTACAAAAAAGAAAAACCAAAGCTAACAATGTACAAGTCATGTCAAGACTAGGGGCGGAATCTAGAATGCAGAGAGACCCCTGGCGAGGGGCCCCGGCGCGGTGGAGATCTGATGCTAATTCCCACTGATTCTCTACATCTTGGCCTACTGAATAAACGTAACCAAAGCCCGAAATGGAGGCTAAGACTGAAGAACTACCCAGACCTAACCTGTTCCCTCCCCAAGCCTCGCTGCTCCAGGAAGAGTGGAACTGAAAGAAGGGGAGAGACTATGAACCTAAGAGAGTGGAGCCTCCGATACAGCAGCAGGGCCTTCACAGCGGTCAGGTGACTGTGTGTCCCCTGCCTGCTCGTGATCCAGTGCCCACCGTGTCTGCAAGCTGGGCTGGCCCCTGGTGACAGGGACAGGTGGAGGAGGCAGAGGGGCATCTTGGGGAGACTTGCTGCTCTGCCTCCAGTGCCACCCCGCCCTGAATCACCACTGCAGGGGCCCGATGTCAGCCCCCAGCTCCTCCTCCCTCTCCTCTTCCTCCTTCAGCTGGAAAGGCTTCACCGGCCACTTGACCCTGACGATGGGCTCCACGTGATCCTGCAGCCGGTGCCGCTTCATGTGGGCATTTCGACTCTTGATCTTATCAAATACCCTGTGGAGGCATGAGAGGACATGGGGATCAGAGCAGGGGGAGGTGGGAGGGGGCACCCTGAGAGGATGGAGGGGGGCCGAGGGCAGGCACTACAGGTGCCTCCAGGGAGCCTAGTACCTCTCACACTCCCGGCAGGGAAAGGCGCCCTGGCTCTCCACACTCCCCGGTGCCTCGGGGCTCCGCTTGGGGCCAGTGCTCGGGCTGGAGTTGAGGATGGACTCCCTCCTGTAACTCTTGGTCTTTATCTTTAGTTCGGGGGTTGGACGGTGGCTGGGTCTCTCCAGAGGACTGCAAGTGACCTGCAGGGGTGGGCAGAGATGACAAAAGGGTGTTGGGCCACCCCTTCACCCTGACAAGGGACTACCACAGATCTAGAGCCCATGGGAACATCGCCCATGGGAAGCCCTTCCCGCTGGGAGCACCCCCACCCCCACTCAGCGCAGATGGACACCAGGTCAGATTGGGCTGAACTCCAGATGCCCTGGCCTGAGATCCCCTACCTTGGCTTCCGCCCTGTCTACTTCATCTGGCTCCCTCCTGGCCCTCTTTTCTGGCCCTGGGGCTCGGCCGCAGTCAAACTTAATCATTTTTTTCCAGATGTAGTAATACTCAACACACTGGGCTACGGTCTTTGTCTGGATCTGATGGAGGAAGACAGAAGGCGGCTGTGGACAGCGCCTCAGGAGCAGCAGTGAGCGTGGCCTTGATGCCCTAAGGCCCCTCCCCCTCAGGGGGCCACCTGCCACTTTTTGAAAGCCCTCCTGAATTCTCTCCCCCTATGGCCTGCCGAGCCCCTTTGCTAAAGAGGCAGAGAATCACAGACTCCTTCCGAGGGGTGCGGGCTTCAGAGGAAACCATCAGAGCCCACACCAGCTAAGCTCTTCACACTCTGAGCAACACGGCCGGCCCAGGAATCCTTCCCTCTGGGGATATGCACACAGAGGTACACATTCACTGTGACACCACGTGGAGCCACGTGTCTACTGACCAGGGCTAATTAAAGCAGCGCACTCTCATGCAGTCAGTACCCCATGGCCTCTGCGTCAGCTGGGCAGGGCCCTACAGTAAGTAGTGAGGGATGAGGCCCACAAGAGGACACACAATGGGATGTCCTTAGTGATCTAGTGGTTAAGACTCTGCCTGCCAATGCAGGGGATACGGGTTCGATGCCTGGTCTGGGAAGATTCCACACACTGGGGAGCAGCTAAGCCCACGCACCCTAGAGCCGGAGCTCTACAACGAGAGAAACCACCGGTAGTGAGAAGCCCACAGACTGCAGCTGGAGAAAGCCCACACACCACAAAGACCCAGTGCAGCCCCAAATGAACAGTTTTTAAAAAGAGAAGGGGACACACCATGGAATACTCCTCAGCAATAAACTGGTAAATTACTGGCACATATGACAGTGTGGATGAATCTCAAAACCATTATGCTGAATGTAAGAAGTCAGACAAAGCAGATCACATGCTGTGTGATTACTCCATTTCTATAAAACTCTAGAAAATGCAAACTAATTTACAGTGGCAGGAAGCAGACAGAAGTTGATGGCAGGAGGGAGAGGTTACAAAGGCGCAGGAGGAAACTTTTGACCCCATGGACTACAGCCTGACAGGCTCCTCTGTCCATGGGATTGTTCAGGCAAGTATACTGGAGTGGTTGCCATTCCCTTCTCCAGGCGATTTTCCCGACCCAGGGATCGAACCTGAGTTTCCTGTGTCTCCTGCATTGGCAGGCGGGTTCTTTACCTGCTGAGCCACCAGGGAGAGGTACGCCAAAACATCAAATCTTACACTTTGATTATGTGCAGTTTTGTGGGTAGGTTTTTTAAAAAAAGAGCAAAATAATCAGCAGGATCTCAAATATATGATCTCATCGATTTTTGAGAAAATGTACATATGTGTGTAAACTGTATGGACAGTAAATGCCTGTCAGGTTACAATCAGAAGCAGGATAGTGGGGTGGGGCCTGGAGGGCTTTATTTTGAACATGGGCTTCTCTTCTGTACTGTTTGGGGCTGTTCTCAGCGATGGCCTTTTAAAATCACCAGTCATTCACAGCAGGAGCAGAGGGTCACACCCGACAGGCCCATGGCTCTAGCACCTTGGTAGGGTGAGGTGTATGCCAGCCTGCCACATGCACCTTACCGTCTTATGTATCAAGTTAAAGTCCTTCTTGTGGGCACAGAATGCCTTCTTAAAGAGCCTCTTCTCCATGGGGGTCCAGATGTCTGAACCTAGCAAGAAACAGCCAGGGGGCATTTCTTCCTCTGGGACCACAGTCACAGTCCCTTCTTCAGGCTGCCGTGACCCGGCACCGATTAGATGCCAGGATCTCTGCTAAGCCCCTGTCTTCCTTGGTCTCCTACAATCCTCACAAAACCTTAGCAGGTAGGGGCCATTACCATTCCCACTTGACAGATGCCACAACTGAGGCATCCACTGGTTAAGTGACTCGCCCAAGGGCGGGCGGGGCCCTGGGCTGCCGGACTCCAGGGCTAGAGTGCCTGCCCCCAGCTCTCCCTGGCACACCCTTCCTGGCCAGGCAGAGCCCAGGAGGGAATAAGTGGAAAGAAGGTAGGCACCAGCTAGAGAACAACGCCCATGGAGTCCCCCGCAGAGAGGACAAGCCCTCCTGGGAAGGCAGGTGAGACCCTGAGACAACACCTCTCTCTGGTGTAAACTGACTGGCCCTCGGGGCCTCCGCCAGGCCCACACCACGCTGGCAGTTGCGCTCCACTTACCTGTGTAGCGGTAGTTGGCGAGAGGGTGAGTTCGCGGCTTCTGGGGTCCTCTGAGTAAGAGGGTCTCCAGGGCAACCTGGAACAGAGAAGTGGGGGTGACTGAGTAAGGGCATGGGAGGTGGAGGGCCGCCTTCATCCTTTCATTCATTTGGAAACCCCAGGCCTTTCCTAAAGCCACGCTCACCCCAGGGCCATGCTGAGCCAGCCCACCCGCTCACCCGCCCCACGCCTCACCTGGACATCGCCTTGGGCTTCATGCAGGCAGTGCAGCGCCAGCTCCAGGTTGGTGCCCCCGCCAGGCATCACACTGGAGCAGGCCACGTTGCAGAGCTCTGTTACTGTTTCCAGGAGGGGAGGGAGCATGGAGACAGAGGGTCAGTGAGAGCCAGGGAGGAGGCCTCCCTGAGGGTGAGGTTAGGGTGGGAGAGGCTCCTTGTCATCACCTCCTTCAAGCAGGCTGAGGGAAGGGAGGGACCTGGAGGAAGGGCTGGAACCCTGCTCCTGGCACCTGCTCTGTGCAGCCTGCCGGTTACCAGGTGCGAGGGGAAGTGGGCCGGGACCCGGGGCGGGAAGAGGAGGGTGGGGGGGGCCCCCCCCCCCCCCCCCCCCCCCCCACACACACTGCTTCTTGGTTAGGGTGGGAAATGGGAGGAGAAACTCCCTGGAGATAGAGGAGGGCGCCTGGGACCCTGGCCCCAAGGTCTCAGCCACCTCTGTCCTGCGTTTCCGGGTTGCTCATCACATCTCCCCATGGCTTCCAGACCAGAGAAGCAATGTGCTCGTCAATCCCAGCCAGAGATCTGTCCTGGAGCTCTGGAATTTCAGCCTGAAACCGGCTTCCTATGTTGATGTGTCTGAAACGAGGCCACACCCACAGGCATACATGCAGTGCGTGACCCAGATGGAAAGCAAAGCAGAGATGCTCCCTGAGCCTTGCTCTTGGCCACAGCCCTGCTCTATGGGCGCCCTCTGCCGTCTTTCAGACACGCGGAGTGTCCATCACCCTGACGGATACACGCACATGTTCCAGAAATCTCTGGAGGGACACTCAATCCCTTCCTCCGATTTTATTGCCAGGTTTCCGGCCTCAGCTGCCTGGGGTCTGGGACAGGGGAGGTGTGTGCCGATACCTGGCCTGCTTCTATATCCATGGTCACCTCCATCTAGCTACAGTCCATGGCTCTGCATGGATGTCTCACCAGGCCATCGACAGTTCTACCCAGAACCCCAGGGTGCTGGGCCTTCTGTCCTCAGGGAGCCAACTAGGGTACGTCTGGACAGACGGAATGCTGCAGGGACAGCAGGAGAAGTCCAGCACTTCTCTCTTGGAGGGGCTTGGCACCTAGACCTGCCTTCCCAGGGACAAAGGTACCGACAAAGCCACACGGGAATGCACAGAGGCTGAGAGCATCCTTGTTTTGGAAGGACCCTCAGGTTCTAAATGTCCCAACTCACGGTTCAATGCTGATCCTGGTGTCGTCCTTCACCACACAGATGCCAAAAGAGCCATCCGGGGGATCTGGAAAGCACGTAAAGAAGAGCCTCAAAAAGCTGGCTACAATTGACCTGTAAGGCCCTTTCTGACTGCTTTTCTAGAGCAGCTAAAAGCAGGTTCTTTAAGATTTCATGGTATAGACCCCACTACTGTATATAAAATAGATAATCAACAAGGACCTACTGGACTTCTCTGGTGATCCAGTGGTTAAGAATCCTCCTTGCAATGCAGGGGACACGGGTTCGATCCCTGATCGGGGAAGATCCCACATGCCAAATGCGCCATAGCTACCGAGCCCTGTGTTGCAACTTCTGAAGTGTGTGCGCCCAGGGCCCGTACTCCGCAACGATTGGAGCCACCGTAGTGGGACGCCTGAGCACCACAACTACAGAGCAGACCCCGCTCGCCACAAGAGAAAGCCTGCCTGCAGCAATGAAGACCCAGCCAGTCCAAAAAAACAAAACAGAGCAAAAAAGCCCAAGGACCGGCTATATAGCACAGAGAACCCTACTCAAAGGTCTGTAATAACCTCTATGGGAAAAGAACCTGAAAAAGAATAGGTACGTGAATAACTAAATCACCTTTGCTGAACACCTGAAACTAACACAGCATTGTAAATAATTATACTCCAATTAAAAACAACCATACTCCAATATAAACTAAAAAATTAGAAAAGAAAAGACTGCACAGTATGGAATTATCTCAAGAATTAAAAGCAGAACTATCACATGGTCCAGCAATCCCACTTCTGGGTATTCATCCAAAAGAACCGCAGTCAAGATTCTGAACTTGCAGTCAGATTCAAAGCCATCTGAACTCCCATGTCCACTCCAGCACCGTTCACAGCAGCCAAGATGTGGTGACACCTAAACGTCCCGATGGGTAACTACATAAAGGAAATGTGGTGTGTATGCACAATGAAATACTATTTAGCCTTAAAAAAGGAAACTCTGCAATCTGCAACAGCAATCAACTTTCATAGAGTGCTTGTGGAAATGTGAAATGATCACTTTGCAAACAGTCTGACAGTTCCTTAAACAGTTACCCTATGGACCGGCAGTTCCACTCTGAGGCAGACACCCGAGAGAAATCAGAACTTAGGCACAACAAACACTGATGCTTCAGGGTTCTTAAGTGCTCTCTGCAGTAGCCAAGGGACAAAAGCAGCCCAAACGCTCATCAACTGATGGGTGGACAAATAAAAGGTCCAGACAGCTGAGTATCATTCACCCATAAAAAGAATGGAGCCCTGATGTGAACTGCAACAGGGGCGAACCCTGCAAACATTACTCCAAGTGAGTAAACCAGACACGCACTGTCACGTATCGTAGGACCCGATTCTATGAAAGGTCTAGAGAAGGCAGACCCAGAGACAGAGGAAGTGGACCGGTAGGTGGGCGGTGCCCAGGGCTGAGGAGCTGGGGGCTATGGGCCCGTGTGTAACTGCTCGTGGATGCAGCTCACCTCCTGGGGAGACGAACGTGCTTAGGATCAGACTGTGTGATGGATGCACAACCCTGTGGACACTCTCACAAACACTGTGCACTTTAAATGGGTGGTTCCTAGGATCTGTGAATTATATCTCAGTAAAGCTGTTGAAAAATTACTCAAAAGACCAGGCAGAAGGGTGGCTACGTTAAATGGACTCTGTTTGCTTTCTGCAATTTCTACAAAATTACAAGCACCTAGAAGGCTGCTGGTCCCAGATGGTTCTGGGGTAGTTCTGAACAGCAACCGGACCCACAGACCGACGCAGCCATAGGCCAGGGAGAACAGCTGGACAGCATGCTACCGGGGTGGGGGTGGGGGGTCTGGCCCGTCGTGGGCCGCCGGGGAGGGTGGGGATCAGCCTCACTCACTGAGCACAGTGCTGATGAGCCTGTTGGGGCTGGCCTGAGCAGACGTGGAACAGAGGGTGTTGAAATAGAGCCCCGAGCCCTCCCGGATGGGGCTGAGCATGGGCGGCGGCGTGTAGGGTGAGCACTGGAACAGCCCCTTCAGGAGGCGGTCCACCAGGAACACGGGGGAGCGCAGGCGGCTCTGGTGACACACCCCCGGGCCCAGCTGCCCGAAGGTGGGGGGCGGAGGAGGGGTGAACAGCGCCTTGGGCTGGGAGCGCTTCTTCCGCTTTCGGTGCTGGCCATTCTCCTTGCTGCTTCTCTCGTCCCCATCCTTCTCCTGTCCCTGGACAAGAAAAGACTTCAGAACCCGGATGGGTCACCTGAGACCACCTGCCCCAAGCTCAGTCCTCAAGACGGCAGGAGAGCAGGACAGGTAGAGACACATGCCCAGGCTGTGCCCACAACCCTCAGCAGAGGAGACTGGGCAGGGCCACCACGCCTGCGCCAGACCCTAAGCTGGGCACTGGGCGAAGCTGGAGTCTTCTCGTGCATCCACTCCCCCAACGCGAGGCACTCCCTCAGACCATTTTGGAAACTCACTGATCACTCGACTCGCTACGCTCTCTCTCACCTCCCATCTCACTCCTTCTCATCTTCTAGACCTCAGCTCTAACACCCTCTCCTCCAGGAAGTCCTCCCTGGCCTCCTCAGCCTGGTCTCTGGTGCCCTCTTAGGGCTTCTGCAGCTCCCTCGGCTCCCCTCCCCGCCCAGCCCACTCCGGGCGTCACTGTCTAGGAATGGGGGCTCTCCACTCCACTGGGCCGGGAGCCCCAGGAGACAGGCTGCTGTGGTTGCTGCGGTGTCCCCAGCGCAGGGTCAGACGCAGAGGAAGTCCAGTGGAGGGTGAATGAGTGAATTTGAAACTAAACTACTCCAGAGTTAGGAGTTTGGGGATTTTACCACAGCTCCCACTGGCAGGTGGAAAGTGGCAGGACAGAGGTGGACTGATTAGCACCCACCTTGCTCCCTGGGGGGCGGTTTGCTGGGGCCACAGGCACTGACACAGGGACCCCCAAAGAGGCTGTGGCTGGGTTGTCCAGGCACTTTCTGCCCCCCAGGGGACTCTGCCCATCCCCCTCTGGCCTCAGCACCTGTCTTGAGGGCTTGCAAAACTCCATGCCAAACACCTGCACACAGAGAAGAGACAGCCCTTTAAGGGAAGCAGCAGGTTGGGAGCAAGGGCCCCTCCAGAGTTGCACCACCCTGTCCCCAGCCAGGCCCCCACCTCCCCCAACTCTGGCAAGCTGAATGCAGCCTCACACCCCTTCACCTGTGGATCCTGCTTCCCTCGAGGTGACGGCCACTGGTCGCTGTGAAAACACATGTGGCTGTTCAGCCCCTTCTCTGTGTAGAACATCTGGCTGCAGTTCTTGCAAATGTAAGTGCTCCTTGGCTCTGCCCAGTCTGTGGGGCCCCTGTTGTGCTGGTTACTGTGGGGAGACGTGTCAGGAGGGAGGAAAGGGAGAAGGGGGCTCTATCCCCAAGCCTGGGATACACTGACAGCTCCGGGCGAACTGAAGGAACAGAGACGATGCCCTGATCCCCCACAGCCTGGTGCTTGCCCCCTGGGCCGGCAGGTCAAAGCCACCAGGGGATTCTGGAGGGGCTGAGTTCCCCAGCCCCCAGCAGGGAGGGGCTCCTGCACTTACCAGCCACCAGCCATGTTCTCCTCCTTCATCGGGTGGGGGAGCCGGTAGATATTTCCACCCTGAAGATGAAAACACACCTGAGCCAACAGATCAGAAATGAGGTACAGGAGTGAAGGCTGTGAGATGCTTAGGAGAAAACACGGGTGTAATTCTTAATGACCCTGGAGTAGGCCACAGTTTCTTGGGTGACTCCAAAACCAAAGAGAACACAAATCATCAAAACTTAAACCTTCTTTTTTTAAAAAAAGAAACTTAAACCTTCTGTGCTTCAAAGGATACCATCAAGAAGTGAAAAGTCACAGGCTTCAAAAACAAACTTATGGTTACCAAAGGGGAAAGGTCGGGAGAGGGAGTTTGGGATTAACAGAAACACACGACTATATACAAAACAGGTACTCAACAAGGACTTACTGTATAGCACAGAGAACTCTACTCAGTATCTGTAATAACCTACATGGGAAAAGAATCTGAAAAATAATGGATATCTGTACACATACAACTGAATCACTTGGCTGTACACCTGAAACCAACACAACATTGTAAATCAACTATAATATAAACTAAAATTTTTTTAAAAAGTGAAAAGACAGAATGGGAGAAAGAGTTGCAAATCATGTATCTGGTAAGGGTCTTGTATCTGTAATACATAAAGAATCCTCACAGCTCAAGGGTAATAATTCAAGCCAACTTAAAAATGGGCAAAGTCTCTGAGTAGATAGTTAACCAAAGAGGATGTATCGATAGCCAATAAGCACATAAAAAGATGCTCAAGACTGTTAGCCATCAGGGAAATGCAAATCAAACCATAATGAGGTACCGCTTCCCACCGAGGTGGCTGCATTAGAAGGAAACAACAGGCCAAGAACACGTGTTGGTGAGAAGCTGGAGCCCTCAGACTCTCTGAGTGGGAAGGGAAACGGCTTTTGGAAAAGTCTGGCAGTTTCTGAAAGAGAGGATTACCCTATAACCCAGCAATTCCATGTTATTTCCCAAGAGAAATGAAAACGCATGTCTGAACAGTTACAACAGCAAATGTTCATGGCAGTACTATCACAACGGCCAAGAAGCGAAAACAACCCAGATGTCCACAGCTGATAAAGGGACAGACAGCATACGGTGTATTCGCATGATGGACGATAACTGCGCGAAACAAGTGGAAGCAGCTTTGATCCCCGCCACAACATGGATGGACTCTGAAAACATCGTACTAAGTGGAAGAAGCAAACGACACAAAAGGCCACACAGTGTGTGATTCCCATCACAGGAAGTGTCCAAGACAGGCAAATCCACGGAAACAAAAGGTGGACTCATGGTTGCCAGGGGCTGGGAGGGATGGAGAGACTGCGGTAGACAACTAAGGGCATGGGGTGTCTTTGGGGGTGATGAACGTATTCAGGCAAAGAGCAGTGACGAGTGCACCATCTTGTAAACATACTAAAAAACCACTGGATGGTACATTTTTAAATGGTGAATTAGGGACTTGCTGGTGGTCCAGCGGTTAAGACTGCACGCTTCCAATGCAGGGGGCATGGATTCAACTCCTGGTCAGGGAGCTAACATCCCACATGCCTCGCGGCCAAAATAAAATAACAAAATATAGAACTGAAAATTTAATCTCAAAAAATAAAATGGTGAGTGAGATAGCATGTAAATATTAATGCTGTCAAAACAAAAAGGAGGATGAGATAGCTGTGGCCTGACAGGAAGGATGCTGGACCTCAGAATGTCAGCAGGAGGAGGGGCCGAGCCCTCTCCTCTTGGGACCTCGTGGGCCCCAGGTGGGAGGACCTGAGCGCTCCATGAGGGCGGACGGGCGCAGGGCCGAGTCACACCTGTGACCTGTGACTCACGACCAGAAAAGACACAGCATTTCACACAGCAACCTCAAAGGCCAAGGAGCTCTACCTTGACATCCTCTGAAGACATGAAGGAGGCAAATCCAAAAGGAAGCGAGAGGGAGAAAGAAAGCAAACAGAAAATGTGTAGTGAAGCAACACGACGCCAAGTATCTCTCCCAACTCGAAAGCCCTGTTTTGTGTGTGTGTGGCGGGATGAGGGTAGGGGGTGATGGGAGGGACCCCCTCTTCTCTGAACCCGCCCTCCCCCTCTAGGTACAATTGCATCTGAGGATTCGCTGAGGTTAAATAAGGTGCCTGGACAAGTTAGAAACCCAGAAACGGGTAATGACCAGACTCTCCTGTATGCTTAGGTCCGTGAGGTGGCCCCGGTACCTGGATCCTGTTGAATATCGTCAGTTTGGACTCGGAGTCCCGGGAGGGGTCTACTGGAGGTCCGGCCGACGAGAAGGAGGCCATGGCCACCTGACTTGGGGAAGCCGCACAGCCCATATCCATTTTCACCTTCTCCTTCCGGAAGCCTGAAAAGCGCTGTGCTCTGGAGTTGCCGGAGAAGAGCCTGTAGCCTCCAGCCCGGGAGCAGGCTGGGCCCTTTTTGGCTTTCATGGCTCCGGAAGCCATGCCATTCTCGGCCTGGGTGTGCTTCCCTGGGAGGTGGGTTCCGGATGGCTCGTCCCCTCCTAACTGAGCCTGACGCAGGCCCCCTGGGGAGAAGACGTCCCCCAGGTCCAAGGTCCCTTTTGAGGATCTCAACTGCTTGGCCAGAGAAGAGATGTCTGGGTTCCCGGGAGGGTCCAGGGATGATGCTGTGAGGGCTGGTGGAGCGGCAGCCACTTTTGGTCCACCCTTTGCATCCCGGCTCATGCTGCCGGGCGAGGCCTCTCTGGGGAAAGTGGATGTGGATTTTCTTCGGCGGGCTGGGGAGCCCTCTGGCTCAGGGTTCACGGGGCCGGCATGGAGAGAGTCAACAGTGGGCGTCAGAGATGGGGGCTGCTGTGGCCATGGCCCCTGCAGTGGCTTCAGGGGGACCTGCTTGCCATCGGGAGTGGGGAGCTGGGAGGAGGCAGTGGCCACCTGGGCATGGGAGAAGATCCGTTGGGACTTGGTGATCATCTGGAACACCTGCATCTGCTCGTGGCTCACCAGGGACTCCTGAGACTTCAGGAAGAGCTGCCGGAAGAGTGGCGTGGCATCCGATGAGAAGCTGCTGGGCTTGGAGCCAGGGTCCTGCGAGCCAGGGTCCCCAGGTTTCGGCCACCGTAAGGAGGCGCAGTCAAACTTGCTCTTCTTGGGAGCCCAGCAGTCATCATCCCCACTGGCACTGGCAAATCTGGGGTCCCCCAAGGCCTCCCCGGGAGCCTTCAGGAGCATGGGAGGGAAGGGTGGCACGTCCTCTGGGCCGGGCCCCAGGCCAGCCGACGGCTCCCTCACCGGGGAGGCACTGCTGAGCCCAGGGCCAGGCTCAGAGCCCTCCTGGGAAGGCGGCTTATGGACCACAAACATACTGTTCCCTTTGCTCTTGGGGCAGCCTGACAGGTTCTGGAGCCACTGGAAACTGTGGCTTGATGGCTGGGAACCAGCGGTGGGGACTGTGTGGCCACGGAACAGAGGCAGGCAGGAGGGCAGAGGGGCACCCTCAGGCCAGCCCTCCAGGGAGGATGAGAGCTGGAGCGGCTTGAGCTCCGCTGGGTCGGGGCCGCTGCTCTCCACCGCCCGCGAGTGGACGGCCGTGAACACGTCAGCGGCGGGCTCCTTCCATGGGGGTCTCGGCTCCTCGAGAACATCAGGGACCATGGTCCCCGGGGCGCTGGCTGGGCCGCAGCAGGGGGAACCTGAGGAGGACGGGCAGGAGCAGGCCACATTCCTCCCCTCGCCACCATCCGCAGGCCCAGCTGGCCCCGGGGAAGGGATCTTGTGGTGGACAATGCTGTTCACGAGGCAGCGCAGGAGGTCTCGGTTGGGCAGGAGGGGACCGGGGGACCTCAGGCCGGATGGTGCGGGCTGCTGGCCCACCACCTCGTGCATGTGGGGCGAGTCCCCACAGGCCTCCTCCTCCGGGGGTACCTCCTTGAGGATGCACAGGCCATGCTGGACTTCGTAGTGCCGGCGCAGTGAGCGGTAGTCGCAGTAGCTCTTGCTGCAGCCCTGCTCGATGCACACGAAGGGCTTGGTCTTCTGGTGGGTGAGCATGTGTCCGGTCCTAGAAGCACACGAGGATGGGGTCATGGGGGGTCTCGGCATGGGTCAGCCATTGCAGGAACCCAAGCACGTCCCCAGGGGCCAGCAAGGCAGAAAATGGGCTCAGACCCTATGAGGAAAGACCTCCTACTAAGGTCAAAGTCATCTGGAAGCGGGGCTCGTTCCCTCACCAGGAAGCAAACCCCTAGGCAGAGAAAAAATCATGGGAGCCAAGTCAGAGTTCCCCAAAGCAACACCAGTCTCCAGAGTTGCTCCCTGAGGACTTAGGCTCAGCTGGCAAGTGAGTTTAAAAAAAATACTTCTTAGATGTTCACAGTAGCAAAGGGAAAAGCCATAGAGTAGATAAAGCAAACCTGTTTAACTTCCCATGTCTCTCCAAGTTATTTGCCCATAGAATCACTTTTTTTTTCAAAGAGCCCCCTTTAGCATCCCTGAGAACCAGAGTTCTGAGAATGCATACGAGGAAGTGTTAACTTGGGGGTGCTCCTTCTTCAAACAAAGGAGTCTCTGCCTTCCCACAGGATTCCTCTAGAGAGCTACCTGCAACCCCATTGCAAAACAAAAAGAAAAAAATTACAGATGTCCAATCAGTGAAGATTCTCTAGAAAATTGCCAAATCTGCCTATAATTTCTGCAAATACGAATGAATACAAATGTGTTATATCACACTTGTATCTACATTAATTTATTATAGAAATAAGCAAATGGGTAAATCACCCTCTTGGTTCCCAGCAGCCCTACTCTGGATTGTTCTAATAAATGTGGCACAATAAATTAAAAAATTCTCCCCCCAAGGGTGGACCCTTCGCTTCCATCTGAGGAAAACAGCAGAGAAGGGATCAAGAGACCCACTTTCTAGCCCTAACTGTTACCATCCTGTGACATGAGCAAATTACTTCTCATCCGGGGGTCGGGTGGGGAGGGAGCATAGGATAAAAGCAGGATTCACTGATGCTCTGGGAAGGCTGTGGTCCTCAGCTGCTCAGTCGTGTCCGACTCTCTGTGACCCCGTGGACTGTAGCCCGCCAGGCTCCTCTGTCCATAGGATTTTCCCAGGAAGAAAACTGGAGTAGGTAGCCATTCCCTCCTCCAGAGGATCTTCCTGACCCAAGGACTGAATTCACATCTCTTGCACTGGAAGGTGGATTCTTCACTGCTGTCTCTCCTGGGCATGCTATCAAAAGGTGAAGGATCATCCTTCCCACTTACAAGTCTTTCCGTTTGAAAGTCTGTCTTTCCTTCCTCAGTAGCAAGAAAACCTTATCATTTCTAAGACATGAAGAACAAAGGGAATTCTCCTTACACTGGGCTTGCATTTTAAGATCAAGAATTAAAAAAATAAAAAAGGGGGAGTGAACATTCCAGTCAAGTGGGCCTTAGAAAGCATCACTACAAACAAAGCTAGTGGAGGTGATGGAATTCCAGTTGAGCTATGTCAAATCCTAAAAGATGATGCCGTGCTGCACTCAATATGCCAGTAAATTTGGAAGACTCAGTAGTGGCCACAGGACTAGAAAAGGTCAGTTTTCATTCCAACCCCAAAGAAAGGCAATGCCAAAGAATGCTCAAACTACCGCACAATTGCACTCATCTCACACACTAGTAAAGTGATGCTCAAAATTCTCCAAGCCAGGCTTCAGCAATACGTGAACCGTGAACTTCCAGATGTTCAAGCTGGTTTTAGACAAGGCAGAGGAACAAGAGATCAAAGTGCCAACATCCGCTGGATCATTGAAAAAGCAAGAGAGTTCCAGTGAAACATCTACTTCTGCTTTATTGACTATGCCAGAGCCTTTGACTGTGCAGATCACAATAAACTGTGGAAAATTCTTAAACAGATGGGAATACCAGACCATCTGACCTGTCTCTTGAGAAACCTGTATGCAGGTCAGGAAGCAACAGTTAGAACTGGACTGGAGTTAGAATGGAACAACAGACTGGTTCCAAATAGGAAAAGGAGTACATCAAGGCTGTATATTGTCACCCTGCTTATTTAACTTATATGCAGAGTACATCAGGAGAAACGCTAGGCTGGAAGAAGCACAAGCTGGAATCAAGACTGCCGGGAGAAATATCAATAACCTCAGATATGCAGACGACACCACCCTTATGGCAGAAAGTGAAGCGGAACTAAAAAGCCTCTTGATGAAAGTGAAAGAGGAGAGTGAAAAAGTTGGCTTAAAGCTCAACATTCAGAAAACTAAGATCATGGCATCTTGTCCCGTCACTTCATGAGAAATAGATGGGGAAACAGTGGAAACAGTGGCTGACTTTATTTTGGGGGGCTCCAAAATCACTGCAGATGGTGATTGCAGCCATGAAATTAAAAGACGCTTACTCCTTGGAAGGAAAGTTATGACCAACCTAGATAGCATATTGAAAAGCAGAGACATTACTTTATCAACAAAGGTCCATCTAGTCAAGGTTATGGTTTTTCCAGTAGTCATGCATGGATGTGAGAGTTGGACAGTGAAGAAAGCTGAGTACCAAAGAATTGATGCTTTTGAACTGTGGTGTTGGAGAAGACCCTTGAGAGTCCCTTGGACTGCAAGGAGATCCAACCAGTCCATTCTAAAGGAGATCAGTCCTGGGTGTTCACTGAAGGACTGATGTTGAAGCTGAAACTCTAATACTTTGGCCACCTGATGCAAAGAGCTGACTCACTGGAAAAGATCCTAATGCTGGGAAGGATTGGGGGCAGGAGGAGAAGGGGATGACAGAGGATGAGATGGCTGGATGGCATCACCAACTCGATGGATATGGGTTTGGGTGGACTCTGGAAGTTGGTGATGGACAGCGAGGCCTGGCATGTTGCAATTCATGGGGTCGCAAAGAGTCAGACACGACTGAGCAACTGAACTGAACATTCCAGACGTTTCATAGCCTCTCATAGCCTCTTATTCCAACACATAACCATCACGGAGCACAGACTCGATCTCTTCAGGCACCTGCTCCAAATCTTTCTGCACAGAGTTAGCCCAATTCCCTTCAGGACAAAACTGCTCCTGGGATGTGTCTTTAAACCACAGGGGTCCCGTCTGCCAACTGCAGCGGCACTCTCCTCACTGGAGTGGATTTGGGGGCTGGGGCCGTGTGGGCCCGGCCCCCGGAACCCTGGCAGTTCAAGGAAAAGAGTCTGCATCTGAGCACAGGTTGCACACACCTGGGGACCTCGATAGGGAGGGGATGCGGGTTGATGGGAGGGTATGCTAAAGACCCAGGTGCACCCCCAGCCCCCTGAGCAGGCGTCCTGACCCAACCCCTACGCACAGGTGGTCCTGCCGCTTGAAGGCCTTGCTGCAGATCTTGCACACATGCTTCCTCTCCTGGCTGTGCGTGAGGTAGTGCTTGCTCAGGGAGCTGGCGCTGCTGAACACCTTCCCGCAGAGGCTGCAGTCCAGGAGTGTGTTCTGCGGGGAGCTGTGCTGCCGCCTGCCTTTCCGAGCACTCCCTGAGGTGGCCCGGCCTCCTTCATCTGCCTCTTTGGGCACCTTGATAGTGCCCAGCCCCAGGTCTAGAAGGAGGGAAAAGGCACAGGTTCTAAAACTCCGGGGACCTCCACAGCCCACCAGGCCCGGGCTCTGGGGCCATGGCCTCACCTTGTAAGGAAGTCTGAGACTCAGTATCTACATACTCCTCCAGCAGCTTCATGGAGTCATTGTCCTTCCCTGAGTACAGGGACATGGTGTCCAGGTTGTCCTCCAGCACCTCGCTGGGTGCGTCGGGCGCTGGAAAGCTGGGGTCCAGCTCCAGTCCTCTCAGGTTGCCGTAGAGCAGGTCCCGTGTGCCAGGCCCCAGGTCCCGGTTGAGGGCATCGCTGCAGGTGAGTGCCTGGCTCTCAGGAAATGAAGGGAGGTGCATCTCGGAGGGAAGGGCGCCCTTGTCCCTGAGGCTGTACTGGTCCATGGTTCTCCACCGCCAGGGCTCGGCCAAGAGCTATTCTCCAGACAAGCAGGGCTGTGTGCGGAGTCAGGGAGGAGACAGCAGGTCGTGATGGTGTCTAACTCCTGAGAACGAACGAGGAAGAACCAGTTATGAGAACGCAACATGCACACTGGACAGAGTGCGGACTTGGAATTCACACAGACGCATACTGGGGTCTGTTCTCTGCCACTCAGCAGCCATGTGACCGTGGGCAGTCACTCAAGCACCACGAGCCCTAGTATCCTCATCTGTGAATTCAGCATAATAGTATCTCCACCGTGAGATTGTAAGGAATAAATTAAAAAGCTTTTGGTGACATGGTGGACTGAACTGACTTCTTTCTCCAACTATAAACTCATAAGATACAAGTCAATTTTTAGCACAGAGCCAGGCTCAAGAGACAGGTAAGACCCCGGGTGCCAGCAACAATGAGGAAACCCAAAGCTAGAGGCATGATTTGGCCCACGAGTGGGCCCAAGGTGAAGGCAGTCTCCAATACAGGGCCTAGAGCTATCCGTCAACATGGCATCCCCCAGTAAGCGATGTGTGGTGGTGAAGCACTGGGAATGTGGCCCCAAACTGAGACCTGCTGTGCCTGTAATTTACATGCTGGATTTGGAAGACTCAGCACCAAAAATAACTCATTTTCCTACTGATTACACGTTGAAATGAAAGTATTTTGGATCTACTGGCTAAAATATGATACTAAAACTAATTTCACTTATTTTTATTTCCTAACGTGGCTATGAGATAGTTTTAAATTACATCATCTGGCTCACATTATATTTCTATTACGGAACACTAACCCAGAGGATATAGCAAACAGATGGAAAAGGAAACAGGGCCTTGAGTTCACAGGGAAGAGCTGAGGCCCTGGAAGAGTCAAGCCATTAATAGGAAAAATAAAGAGAAGGAAAAACCCTACGAACAAGCCTAGAGAGGCATTCCAAGAACTAGTTAACAACAGGATGAAAGACAACAAAACCTAGTAGAGAAAAGAGGAAGACACAAGGGGTGGGGTGTTTTTAAAAAGAAAGAAATGAAACTTCTGGAAATGCAAGGTTTCAACTCAGAACCTGCTCAGAGCAGAGTGGAAATGGAGAAGGCGTTTGTCAACAACAGTCAAGGCAAGGAACCAGTTACTGCAGCCGGGGGCAAAGGAGATTCAACGGAGACAGACCACAGACACTACCAAGATCAGGAGAGAAGCTGGAGAGTGAGGCACTTTGGGGAAAAGGGGCTTCGACTTCTGCACTGGTGTGTGTGCTAAGTTACTTCAGTCATGTCTGACTCTTTGTGACCCCATGGACTGTAGTCCACCAGACTCCTCTGTCCATGGGACTCTCCCAGGCAAGAATACTGGAATGGGTTGCCATTTCCTCCTCCAGGGGATCTTCCCGACCCAGGGATAGAACCCATGTCTCCTGTGACTCCTGCACTGCAGGTGGATTATTTACTGCTGAGCCACCAGGGAAGTCCTTCTGCACTGGCAGTTTTTTACAAAGGTAAACACAAACATGGTCTCACCATACGATCGAGCTGTTCCATTCCTAGATATCATCCCAACAAGCCAAAAACTTTAGCATCTTTATTCATGACTGCCCCAAACAGGAAGTAACCAAGATGTGTCTCAATAGGGGAGTGGATAAACTGTGGTTAGTCATACAATGGGATATCATCCACCAATAAAAAGCCAGGAGCAAATAAGCTACAAAAGACATGGAAGAAAGAAGCTTAAACGCATATTGCTAAATGAAAGAAGCCAGTCTGAAAAGACAGTACATTATATGGTTCCAACTACATGATATTCTGGAAAAGGCAAAACTATAAAGAGACGTTAAAATGATCTATGGTGGCCAGGGTTTGGGGGTAGAAAAGAGGGATAAATAGATGAAGCACAGGAGGGATTTTTTCAGAGGAGTAAAGCTATTCTGGATGGTACTGTAACGGGAGACACACAACATCACATGTAAGTCAAAACCTATAGAGCTATACAACACAAGGAGTGGGCCCTAAGGCAAGCCGCGGACTTCTGCTGATTTAAAAAAAAAAAAAAACAACACCTTTTACATATTCCATATTCCAGGGAATCTAGAAGGCCACGTGCCCCGGGTGGGCCAGTGCTCTGAAAAGGCCTGAGAAGGTTCTAGATGTCACCTCTGGCTGACCTGGGTTCTGTGCAAGCAGGAGGTGAAGGGGAAAGCAGAGTTGTGAACTGCCTGCTGAACGTCAAAGGCCTGTCTCAACTCTCATCCAGAGCCCAACTGCAAAGACTTCGAGTTGTCTGAGGTGGGGTTTGTTTGGTTGTATTCCCTTTGGACAACTGAAGGGAATCTCTGTCAAATCTCTCAACTAACAGAAGAGAGACTTTACTGACCACACACGACCAAAAATACAGTCTTTATAAAAATAGCCCAGAAAAGTCACTAAACAATTACAACACACAGTGGGCATCAGCAAAGCCTGGAATCGGGGATCTGATTACTACAGTCACCACATTATAATGTTCAAAATGTCCAGGTTTTCAACAAAAAAATTAGGACACATGCCAACAAAGTACGGAGAAGGCCATCCATTACCTATGAATGGCATCAAATAATATGCAGCCTTTTCTTCCTGGCTTCTTTCACTAAGCAGAGCATTTCCGAGTTTGAGCCCCCTGGGGCATGAATCATCACTTTATTCCCGTTTATGGATGAACACTACTCCACTGTCTGGATTTTCTCCATCCATCCATCTGTGGGTGGGTATTCGGGTTGTTCTGAGCTATCAAGAGTAATTCTGTCCATAGTGAGACATTTAATAAGCACTTGATGACTCATGATAACAAATGGAGTAGATCCTAGAAACACTGGAGTTTGGGTCTAGTTTCCTAGGCCATAGGTGTCTGTTGTTTTAAAACTCTTCATAATGCAATGTAACAGAACAGCTGCACCCTCAATGTGTGAGTGTCACACCACGTGTCCACCTGTGCGTCTGTGTAAGCAGCCACTGAGGGCCCTCGAATTAAGGCTCAGTGCAGGTCAGAAATCCTGCACCAGAACTCAGGGACCCAAGTGAGTCTCAGAATTCAGAATCTTGGGTGGGGAGGTGAGAAAGGTAAATTAATGCATATGCCACATGGTGAGCAATCCCCAGGGGGTACCTTGACCACTCGGGGTTCTCTTGTAGCTCAGTTGGTAAAGAAGCTGCCTGCTGTGCAGGAGATGCGGTTCGATCCCTGGGTCAGGAAGATCCCCTGGAGCAGGAAATGGCAACCCACTCCAGTATCCTTGCCTGGAGCATCCCATGGACAGAGGAGCCTGGCGGGTATAGTCCATGGGGTCACAAAGAGTTAGACTTAACTGAGCAACTAAACCGCCACCACCACACCTTGACCACTCATAGTAAATGCAATAAACATAGTGAAGAGCGATGTGTGAGTTCAGGTATGGCCACCAAATGAGGCTGCAGCCACCTCAGCATTCTCAGAGCTTTTGGGGATTCTAAACTGCAGACAAGAGAATGTGGATTACAGAGGTTTACATTCCAGGACAAAGGGGATTTCTCTGCCAGTTCCAAAACTGCTTCTGCAGGGCTGCTATAAAGTGTTCTCAGCACTCCAAGGGGAAAGGACTCTACTGCCTTCACCTCCCATCAATAAAAAATGCGTAAATAATATAAAACATAAAGCATTATTTCAAAGAAACAGAAAGCAATATCTTACAAAGTCAAATTGTAAACATTTTCTCCTTGTTAGACATCGCACTAAGTGTTCTACGTTTATGAATTCACTCTCCACAACATCCCGGAGGTCAGTTCTATTATTACTTCCCTTTTTTTTTTTCCACTTCATTTAACAGAGAGGAAAAGGGACTCTGAGCAAGTAACTCATTTGTGAAAAGTCACACACCTAACTGGGAGTTGAACCAGATCTTAAACCCAGATGTTTGGACTTTAGAACTTGTATTCTTACCTGCTACACAATACTGATTCCCTGTAAGTTAAACTACAGACAGCACCACACCAATTATACTAGAAAACAGAAAGGTACAGGATGTGGGCAGGGCGGGAGACAGGCTACATCTCTGACTTCCCCAATGCCCAGTCGCCTACCTGCCAACATACTGGTACAGTCCATGTAACAAACTGGTTTGATTGCAACCTTGGGCAGGCATGCCAGAAGTCCAAAGGCCATGCTTTGATATCTACATCCTTTTCCAGAGAGTAAGGCAAACCCCTACTCAACCAATATTGAACTTGCTCTTGTTCTGTCAACAGATAATTCAACTCAGCAAGTTTTAGCACCTGCTAGGCAAAGAGCTCCCTCCTAGGCCCTGTAGGGCAGCATGTCTTGTCCCTTGGAGACATTCCCAAATGTCCAACTACTCTTTCCAAGAGTTCTGTTACTTTGTGCTTTCGTTTTGAATTCTATGTAAGAATTCACTCTGGCAAGTGCACTCATAGCCAACCTAAAAGAAGAACATCTGTGTATATGGATTACTGGATTACTACTTTATCACCTAGGGCGTGTGCAAGAGTGTGCTCAGTCATATCTGACTCTTTACGACTCCATGGACTGAAGCCTGCCGGGCTCCTCTGTCCGTGGGATTTCCCAGGCAAGAATACTGGAGTGGGTTGCCATTTCCTTCTCCAGGGGATCTTCCCAACCCAGGGATGGAACCTGCATCTCCTGCGCTGACAGATGGATTCTTGATTACTGCGTCTCTTGGGAAGCCCCTGATCACCCATATTACCACCATTTGGTTTCAATGCCCCAGGGTAGATTTATAATTGCACTAACACCAGTAATGCCCAATGGGACAACTTTAATTGCTGCAGGCTAATGAGAAGAGGACAGAGGTGGATTTGGCTCATGATAACGCTTTTGGTCTCAACTAAAGCCAAGAGACATCATGGTACAAGTGGAGGTTTTGCTGCTGTTGCAACTGAGAAAAGGTATAAGCAATCTGAGACACCACAGGGCCTGGTAAACCCAAAAGGGCCAGGTGTGGTAGTCTGCAAAAGTCTTTGTCTCAAGGAAGCAGTTAAGTTTTGACAAAATAGTATCCCTCTCATTAAATTAACATTTGTAATATAAGTTACATTAGTTTGGTTGCTTTGTTTGTATTTAATTTGCAAGCTGACTTTGGCTCTACGGTGGCATAAGAGCTGTAAGCTTTAGGAGCTTGTACACTTCATTATCACTTAAGCTTTGTTCATTAGTTTAAAAAAAAATTTAAAACCACACCGGGGATCCAAAGAAATTTTAATTTTTGCCTTTTAAAAAGGCCCATCATTCCACAACTTGTGGGGGTAAGAAGACAAAGGGAGTCTCCTGTGAAATGCTACAACCTCTGGGGAAAGTAACCAACTATAAGATTCTAGACTGCAGCTGTAAACCCACAACTAACTAGGTAAATAACATCCACAGCAGCTCTGTTTGGCGGAGAGGGAACAATCTGAATATCTACCTATCTACAAAGATGTTTTATTTATTCCACAGTCAATTTCATTATTTTTCAATTAGTTATCAGGTTGAAAAATCTGTTAAAGAGTTCTTTCGGACAGAGTGAAAATGAAATGTGAAACGTGCTGGTGCTCAGTCCTGTCTGACTCCACGCCCCCGTGGACTGTGCCTGCCAGGCTCTTCTGTCCGTGGGATTTCCCAGGCAAGAATACTGGGGTGGGTTGCCATTTCCTTCTCCAGGGGGTCTTCCTGACCCAGGGATCGAACCTGTGGCACTGGTGTCTCCTGCACTGACAGGCGGATTCTTTACCTCTGCTGTCACCTAGGTTTCTCTTTGGGGCAGATAATCATGGTCTGAGAGAACTTTCTGCACCGGTGGCAATGTTCTAAATCTGCACTGTCCAGTGACAAGCACTGGGCACATGTAGCTAACAAGCAGCTAGAAATGTGGCTGGTGAAACGGACAGATTAAGTTATTTGTTTTATTCAATTTTAATTAAATTAGCTACAAGTGGCTAGTGGCTGTCACATGGGATGCTATATTAAGAGAATGTTTTCCAACTTCTACCTAAAAACCTGAGGGAAAAAATCTGATGCTCTATCAACACTGACTCTACAAAGCAACAACTGGCTGGACCTGAGAAACCACAGCTGCCTTCTTTATCTGTTTATTTCCTATCTTTTTGGCTATGCCGTGCAGCATATGAGATCTTAGGAACCCATTCCCCCTGCAGTGGGAGCACGGTCTTAACCACTGGACCACCAAGGGAGTCCTCACAGCCGCCTTTAGACACAGTGCACTTGCCAGTTTGCCAGAGTCCCTACCACTCCCTAGTCGCTCACAGCGTCCCACCCCACTCATTTACCTGCCTGCCAGGCTCCTCTAAAGAGGGCCTGGTAAGACATCTGTATTTTTTTTTTATGTTTATTTATTTGGCTGTGCTGAGTCTTAGTTGTAGCATGCAGGATCTTTTTTTCTTTTTTAGTTGTGGCATTCAAACTCCTAGCTAGGGCATGTGGGATCCAGTTCCCTAACCAGGGACCAAACCTGGGCCCCCTGCACTGAGGGGGGCAGAGTCTTAGCCACTGGACCATCAGGCACTGGGCCATTCAGGTGTCCCTAGACACCTGAATTTATATGGTTGACTTGCGCAGTTTTCCTTGACCACTTTCTCTCCCTCGGCTTTACCAAATGAAACCCTTCAAAATCAGACTGAAACGGCCCCTCCACTTGGGAAAATACTCCCAACATAATTAAGTCAGAGATTATTTCTCCCTCATCAGAACTCTGATAAGCAGTTGTCTGACAATCCAGTTAACACTTAACTCAAAAGACTTTGGAATTTAATTCTCTCAGGTTCCGGCAGACAATAAGCTCTAGAGTGACTTCCAACTCAGCCTCGTGTGTCTATACTTCTCACAGCATCTTGCTGGGCACAGAACTCTGATCACAGGAGCTCCCAGCATCCCTTTCCTTGATGAGTGACAGGATTCCACTGTGCCACCTCCTGTCCTCTCTGAAAAGTCCTAACCTGCTAGTGTGTCAGCCTTCCCCCGCTCCCCCCACCCCGCCCAAGAGCCACCCCCTCTTTCTCTCTCTGCATCAGGATCACCAGGGAGAGCGAGCACGTCTGGGTAACATCAGGTTGTTGGGAGCTGGAAGATAGGAGAGACTTCCAGCTTTTACCCTACCTACACCAATTCTTCCTTATTTTCCCACACCAAACACTGCTGTAAACTCTAGGCCTATTCTATTTGACCTACATAGTGTTTTTAAAAATTAGATCAGCAACATTTTTTTTTATGTTTCACCGGGAAAACTTCAACTAGAACCGTGAATTTCTGGCTTCTCTTGAAAATAGTTAAGATTTGATATTCCCTGATAGTTAACAATAGGATAGAGTGAGGGACAAGAGGCTTCCCAGGTGACTCAGTGGTAAAGAATCCACCTGCCAATGCAGGAGATACAAGAGACATGGGTTAGATCCCTGGGTCAGGAAGATCCCCTGGACTGGGAAATAGCAACCCCCACGAGTATTCTTGCCTGGAGAATCCCATGGACAGAGGAGCCTGGCGGGCTGCAGTCCACGGGGTGGCAAAGCGCCAGACACGACTGAGCGACTGTGCGTGCGCACGTGAGGGACAGTGGCCATCTCTGGTCCTCACTTATCCTCCTGCCTGGCCCCCATAGTCATCAGCATTAATAATAATAGTAATAGTAACAAACATTTACCTAAGATTTATCATGTTCCAGGCTCTACTGCAATCATGTATATATCATTTAATTCCCACAGTGTCCCTAGAGGCACAACCTATATTATTAACCCTATTTTATGGATGAGATAAATAGGAAGTCCAGAGAAGTTAAGTAACCTGCCCCAAATCAAAGTTAGGATTCAACCCTGGGATGTTGGACTCCAAAGCCCTTCAAAGCCCACTTTACCATCCCACTGTGCTGTGATTCCACACTCAGTGCTGGGACTCCTGCCCTATATTTTGCACTTACATTCTAATGTTGAACAATCAAGAAAAAATCTTCCTCTAGCCATGTAACCAATATAAAATTAACTTGGAGAAGGCAATGGCAACCCACTCCAGTACTCTTGCCTGGAGAATCCCAGGGTTAGATGGTGGGCTGCCATCTAGGGGGTCGCACAGAGTCGGACACGACTGAAGTGATTCAGCAGCAGCAGCATAAAGTTAACTCATTTCCACTGATCGCTCATTGGAAAAGAGAAAGACATCGAGGAATCAGAAGGCTATGAGTGCACTTGCCAGAGTGAATTCTTACATAGAATTAACTAAACGAAGGAAAGAGATATCAAAGTTTCTCACTCCACAAGCTGATCTTGGCAGAAAATCATTAAAATCTAGAACATTTTCACAGTGAGGACAATGAGAGGACCCCTGGGGTCCTCAAGCGTCTTTCAGGGAGTCTGTGAGATCAAAACTATTTTCATAATCATATTTAGATGTTATCTGCCTTTCTTATTCTCAGTGAAACTTTAGAGGATTTACCTCAAGCGGCTGCATGCAGAAGCATATGTAAGACACCAGATGACTCTAAGAATGTAAAACAATGTCACTTTTCTCATTAAATGTTTTGTTTTCTGAAATAAAAGTGCCAATGAGGTTAACATGTAATGGGTTTACTATTGCTATTTTTAAATTAATTCGTATTTTTAAAATTTATTAGTTTAAACTCCTAATACAGCAAATATCAGCAGATATAAATTCTTCAGCCACCTGCTGCAAAGAGCCAACTCATTGGAAAAGACTGTGATGCTGGGAAAATTGAAGGCAAAGGGGGTGGCGGAGGATGAGATGATTGGATGGCATCAATGACTCAATGGACATGAATTTAGGCAAACTCCGGAAGATAGTGTTAGACACAAGAGCCTGGCGTGCTGCAGCCCATAGGGTCACAAAATGCTGGACACAATTTAGCGACTAAACAACAACAGCTCACAGGCACAAAAATACCCTCGGTGGGATCTTCAATAATTTTTAACTGTAAAGGGCTCCAAAGACAAAAAGTTTGAGAACTGCTATTCTGAAGGGGAAAAGTCCAGCACATATGCATGGCCCAAACAGATATATATCTGCGTATGTATATCTAACCTAAACCTCAAATTCCAAACTGGTGGCCAGCAAACACGTTTTGCAAGGGACCCACACTATATTTAAAAACTTAAATTGGTTCTCAACATTTACTGATCAAAAGATTTCACATAAAGACAGTTATGGTTTTTTCTCAAAAAAAAAAAAAAACTTTCTGGCAACACTGCCCTGACATTTCTACTTGGCTGGCATCACTAGATGGAGAACACATCTTTGTTTCTCCACATTCTGGACCTTTACCTGCCCATCCCTGGTAGGCATCTACATGGCTGAGCTAAAGAAACAAAAATGATTCCTTTGCAATAAATAATGAAACATACATCAATGGAATAAACGTCTGCAATCCTCCAGATCAGTCAGAATGTACAATAAGTGATCCTTTTCCTTATCTGACCTCCTAAAGCAGCAACTTCTGTAATGGTTTCCCCAGTGACAGAGACCCTTGGACCCATCAGAAATTCTTCTGAGAAAAAGGAATCCATCTGAAAACAGAGACATTCTCCAACAAGTGCAAAGGAAGGAAACTCACCAGGAGAAGGAGTGAATCAATCCCTAGGGAACAGGGCGCCCCGTTTAGGCCCCACAGGGAAAGGGGTTCCGGTGACAGTCAGATCATTGGTTATTTCTTCCTGGAACGCTGGATAGTAAATTCGGGACCCTCATTCAACTTCTTCTGCCCTGCAAGCAGGTGGTGGAAAGGAAGAGGCTGTCAGAATCTGGGTCCCCAAAGAAGCAAGGGCACAGGAGTGAAATGGGGTGACTGGCAATTTTTGGAAGAAAGAAGAAAGCAATACTAAACTGGGGAGATCTAGGTAAGAAAATGGATTTTGATGTTCAAGGAGTTATTATTTTCTTTCTTTCCTTATTTTCCTCCCCTTGGGAAGGAACCTGGAGAGCTTTGCTGGGAGAAGCCTAACTGAGGTGGAACAGCTGATGAAAAGGGATGGCTAGGGAAGAGAGCTGGAAAAAAAAATTAGACAAGAGAGAAAACGGAAGGACTGAGTTGGTTTGTTATCAGTGGAAAGATAATCCAAACAGGGGGACTCATGGTGGGAAGAAAGAACTTTTGCTGGAAAGTGATCCTCAGTGGAGGAAAAAAAATTTTTTTGCTAGAGGAAGTTCCTAAGAGGAGGGGGAGGGGTGTAATCAAGGCGTCTAGGCTGGCTTCTTGGTTTTGCTGGAAAATCCTAAATAGAAACAAATCTGGGTCCTCTAAAGTGGGTATCTTTGGGAGGAAAGCGGATTTTTAGCACCAGGGCCTGGAAAAGCGGAGGGCAAATGCAAGGCCGAGATGCAGAAAGTGCGGAGGTCGGGTAGGGCCCGTGGCGCGAGCTGGGGAGCTGCGAGGGGGCAGTTGGGGCCTGGGGGGCGGGGTAGAAAAGAAAACGGGGTGCAGTGAGCCAGGGGCCTCTGAGGAGAGTCTTCTCCAAGGGGGAAGGGGCTGCGGGGATGCAGCGGGGCCGAGGGCTGTTGGGGTGCAGAAGGTGCGTGCGTGACGCGGGGTGAGGGGCGCTCGCCGCACCTGCTGCGCCTCTCGAAAGGGAGCTGGGCCCCCCTAAAAAAGAAACATATAAACGAATTAGATTTTAAAAGGAGGGGTTGACGAATGAGGAAGGGGCGGGAAAAGGAGGGGTAGGGAGGAAGGGGAAGGGGCAAGGGCAGCAGCAACCGGGTTTTACCCGCCCCCGGGGGCTCGCACGCCGGGCCTGGCGCCTCGCGGGCATCCCAGCGGCCCCGTCTGCCCCCGCGCGGCCCGCCGGCCGGGCGCGCACGCGCGGCCGGGCCCGCCCCTGGAGCGCCCCGCTCACGTGGCCGCGGGCCGCCTCGCGCCTCCCAGAGCGGCCTCGCGCGCCTCGCGCAGCCCGGGCTCCCGGCGCGTGCCGCCCGGCCGCGCAGTCTCGGCAGCTATTCGGCCGGCGCCGAGGGGGCGGGGCCACGCGGGGGCGGGGCCCGGCGCGGTCAGGTGACTTGCGGCAGGCGGGAAAGGAGGCGGTTGGTCGCCATTTTGTGAGGAGGGCGGTTGAAGGCGGGAGAGTGTGAAGGCTCACAGTGAAGGGGACGGCGGGGGGAGGGGCCGGCGCCCCACGACCCACACACTGAGGCAGAGAGAGTCGGGCGTCTCCGGCCATTGTTCCCGGAGGGCGGCGTTAGAACGCAGCATGGGGAACTCCGGCTCCCCGCGGGCCGCTCTAAGCTGCAGCCTCAGAGGGTGTTGGGGGGGCGGGTAGATGTGAGAGCAAGGGCCCCTCGCAGCGTCGTGGGACCCTCGAGGCAGCAGCCCCTGTGCTCCCTAGGGGCCACCGAGCTCTGCCTGCCAGGGTGTTGGGAAGACGTGAGGCTGGAGAAGCACGAAGTGGGACATGATCTCCTCTACCTTTTTATAAGCCAAATCCTGAGCCGTCTGTAGATCGGGCTCTGAGCTGAGCTGTGTTTCGGGACCCGGAAGGAGGAGGAAGCCGGGAGCAGCAGTGGCTTGGGAGTCGGGGTGGTTGATGATCAGTCAAGAATTTTGAACCCTGGAACGACTTAGACAGGGATTTAATTCCTTAGAAATTGTGTGCACTGAAAACCTATGGAGACATCAGATTCGTGGTTGCCTGGGGGTGGGGATGGGGACTAAGTTTCTAAACTTTGGATCTGCTCGGGATGATGGAAGTATTTTGAAAGTAGGTTGTAGGGGGTGACTGCACAACGCGATTACTTTACTAAAAATCCTTGTGTTGTACACTTTACTTGGGTGACTTTTCTGTAAACTATAGTAAAGTTTTGAAGGTTTAAAAAATGTCATCCCTGGGGTAGGTAAAACAGGAGAGGAAAAGGACTGGCATTCCACCTTTGGATTCCTTCATTCAGCAAATATTTATTGAGCTTCTGTTCTGATATACCTCAGTGTATGAGTCAAACAGCCCTGCTCTGTCTTATGTTCTAGAGAAAAAGTGATAGAACTATAATACAAGCACTAAATGCCAGCTACATAATTTTCTGTTTTCCAGTGGCCATATTTTTCAAAGTTAGAAAAAAGTGGGAAATTAATAATATTTAACCCTAGATAACAATTTAACCCTAAATGTTATTTTAACATGTAATCAGTACAGTTGAATTCAGTTCAATCTCTCAGTCGTGTCTGACTCTTTGAGACCCTATGAATTGCAGCACCAGGCCTCCCTGTCCATCACCAGCTCCCAGAGTCCACCCAAACCCATATCCATCGAGTTGGTGATGCCATCCAGCCATCTCATCCTCTGTCATCCCCTTCTCCTCCTGCCCCCAATCCTACCCAGCATCAGGATCTTTTCCAATGAGCCAGCTCTTCACATCAGGTGGCCAAAGTATTGGAGTTTCAGCTTCAACATCAGTCCTTCCAATGAATACCCAGGACTGATCTCCTTTAGGATGGACTGGTTGGATCTCCTTGCAGTCCAAGGGACTCTGAAGAGTCTTCTCCAACACCACAGTTCAAAAGCATCAATTCTTTGGCACTCAGCCTTTTTCACTATCCAACTCTCACTTCCATACATGACCACGGGAAAAACCATAGCCTTGACTAGACAAACCTTTATCGGCAAAGTAATGTCTCTGTTTTTCAATATGCTGTCCAGGTTGGCCATAACTTTCCTTCCAAGGAGTAAGCATCTTTTGATTTCATGACTGCAGTCACCATCTGCAGTGATTTTGGAGCCCCCCCAAAATAAAGTCTAACACTTTTCCCACTGTTTCCCCATCTATTTCTCATGAAGTGATGGGACCAGATGCCATGATCTTAGTTTTCTGAATGTTGAGCTTTAAGCCAACTTTTTCACTCTCCTCTTTCACTTTCATCAAGAGGCTTTTTAGTTCCGCTTCACTTTCTGCCATAAGGGTGGTGTCACATCTGAGGTTATTGATATTTCTCCCGGCAGTCTTGATTCCAGCTTGTGCTTCTTCCAGCCTAGCATTTCTCCTGATGTACTCTGCATATAAGTTAAATAAGCAGGGTGACAATATACAGCCTTGATGTACTCCTTTTCCTATTTGGAACCAGTCTGTTGTTTCATTCTAACTCCAGTCCAGTTCTAACTGTTGCTTCCTGACCTGCATACAGGTTTCTCAAGAGACAGGTCAGATGGTCTGGTATTCCCATCTGTTTAAGAATTTTCCACAGTTTATTGTGATCTGCACAGTCAAAGGCTTTGGCATAGTCAATAAAGCAGAAGTAGATGTTTTACTGGAACTCTGTTGCTTTTTCAATGATCCAGCAGATGTTGGCAATTTGATCTCTTGTTCCTCTGCCTTGTCTAAAACCAGCTTGAACATCTGGAAGTTCACGGTTCACGTATTGCTGAAGCCTGGCTTGGAGAATTTTGAGCATCACTTTACTAGCGTGTGAGATGAGTGCAATTGTGCGGTAGTTTGAGCATTCTTTGACATTGCCTTTCTTTGGGATAGGAATGTAAAACTGACATTTTCCAGTCCTGTGGCCATTACTGAGTTTTCCAAATTTGCTGGCATATTGAATGCAACACTTTCACAGCATCATCTTTAGGACTGAAATAGCTCAACTGGAATTCCATCACCTCCACTAGCTTTGTTTGTGATGATGCTTTCTAAGGCCGACTTGACTTCACCTTCCAGGATGTCAGGCTCTAGCTGAGTGTGAGTGATCACACCATCGTGATTATCTGAGTCGTGAAGATCTTTTTTGTAAAGTTCTTCTGTGTATTCTTGCCACCTCTTCTTAATATCTTCTGCTTCTGTTAGGTCCATACCATTTCTCTCCTTTTTTGAGCCCATCTTGGCATGAAATGTTCCCTTAGTATCTCTAATTTTCTTGAAGATATCTCTAGTGTTTCCCATTCTGTTATTTTCCTCTATTTCTTTGCATTGATTGCTAAGGAAGGCTTTCTTATCTCTCCTTGCTATTCTTTGGAATTCTGCATTCAGATGGAAATATTTTTCCTTTTCTCCTTTGCTTTTTGCTTCTCTTCTTTTCACAGCTATTTGCAAGGCACCCTCAGACAGCCATTTTGCTTTCTTGCATTTCTTTTTCTTGGGGATGGTCTTAATCCCTGTCTCCTGTACAATGTCATGAACCTCCGTCCATAGTTCATCAGGCACTCTGTCTATCAGATCTAGTCCCTTGAATCTATTTCTCACTTCCACTGTATGATTACAAGGGATTTGATTTAGGTCATACCTGAATGGTCTAGTGGTTTTCCCTACTTTCTTCAATTTCAGTCTGAATTTGGCAATAAGGAGTTCATGATCCAAGCCACAGTCAGCTCCCGGTCTTGTTTTTGCTGATTGTATAGACCTTCTCCATCTTTGGTTGCAAAGAATATAATCAATCTGATTTCAGTGTTGACCATCTGGTGATGTCCATGTGTAGAGTCTTCTCTTGTGTTTTTGGAAGAGGGTGTTTGCTATGACCAGTGCATTCTCTTGGCAAAACTCTATTAGCCTTTGCCCTGCTTCATTCTGTACTCCAAGGCCAAATTTGCCTGTTACTCCAGGTGTTACCTGACTTCCTACTTTTGCATTCCAGTCCCCTATAATGAAAAAGACACCTTTTTTAGGTGTTAGTTCTAAAAGATCTTGTAGATCTTCATAGAACCATTCAACTTCAGCTTCTTCAGCATTATTGATTGGGGCATAGGCTTGGATTACCGTGATATTGAATGGTTTTCCTTGGAAAAGAACAGAGATCATTCTGTCATTTTTGAGATTGCATCCAAGTACTGCATTTTGGACTCTTTTGTTGACCATGATGGCTACTCCATTTCTTCTAAGGGATTCCTGCCCACAGTAGTAGATATAATGGTCATCTGAGGTAATTCATCCATTCCAGTCCATCTTAGTTCACTGATTCCTAGAATGTTGACGTTCACTCTTGCCATCGCCTGTTTCACCAGTTAATCAGTACAAAAAGTTTTAAAATATAATTTATCTTGGGGGTGACTTTTTAAAATCTGGCGGGTATTTTACATTGACAGGACATCTCAATTAAAACTAGCCACGTTTCAAGGGTTCCATAGCCAAATGTATGGCTTTGGTACCAAACAACAGGTATATCCAGTGGGGGCAGGCAAAGACATTTAGAATACAATGCGGTTACACTTTATTTTTTAAATGTACGGAAAGACACTACAGTGTGTAAGAAGATGCTATTTTATACAGGTCAGTAAAAGCCTCTCTGGCAAAGTTACACTGAGCAGAGACTTTAAGGCTGTAAGGAAGGGAGCTATAAAGATATGGACAGGAGGAGGGGAGGGAGACAAAGTACACACCTTCCCTAGTGGTCCAGTAGTTAAGATTCTGAGCTTCCGTGGCAGGGGGCCCAGGTTCAGTCACTGGTCAGGAACCAAAATCCAGGATGCTGCATGGTGCAGACAAAAAAAGTAAAACTGTCTCAGGGGGAGGAGCAAGTGCAAAGGCTCTGAGGTAGGAAGATGTGGGATCCACCTTTAGAGACCACTGTGGTTTGAATCATGTAAGCAAAGAGTAAACCAAGGGCAGGTCATGTAGGACCTTGTAGGTTATGCAGACAGGCATTAAACATCTGCCTTTAATTTAGGAGGGTTTCTTCGTTTACTTAGCAAACATTAAAAAATACTGAGTTTCAGCAGTATGATCCTGATAGAAGAAATGAGGACCCCAGTCGATGAGTAGATGAAAGTTTTAAGAACAGGCCTTAAGGTCCTAAAGGAAAGTGACATTTTTTCTGTCCTTTGACAAATACCAATCAATTTATGGCCAAAAAAAGATCCTTGCAACAGACAACACCAAAAAGAGCATTTAAAAATCATTTTAAAAGACCATGATGTGAGAACCCAATAAATAAAGGTATGTGGAGGCATTTCAAACAAGAGGGAAAATAGGGAAAATGACCTAACAATAGCAAGATTTTAATGCAAGTTAAAGCCACAGATATTAGGTCACACCCACCAGTTTGGCAATATTAAACATTTTTTTCTATCAGGCATAGCAAGGGGAACTCGCACAGTATTGGTCTTGGATAAAATTGGTAGTCACATTGGATAACAAGTTGGAGATACTGAATAAAATTGAAAACACAGGGCTTCCCTTGTGCTCCTTGCAATGCAGGGGACACAGGTTTGATTCCTGGTCTGGCAAACTCCCACATGCTGCAGGGCAGCTGAGCCTATGCACTGTAACTACTGAAGCCCTAATGCCTAAAGCCAGTGCTCTGCAACAAGAGAAGCCGCTGCCATGAGAAGTCTGCGCACCGCAGCTAGAGAGTAGGCCCCACTCGCCCCAACTATAGAAAGCCCATGTGCAGTAGCGAAGACCCAACACAGCCAAACAAATGTTAAAGATGTAATGTGTCCCATGCCCCAGCAATACAGAGATTGACGATAGAGAAACTCTTGTTTGTATGCATTAAAAGATGGACATAAAATAGTCATAAGCAGTAATGTAATAACCAAAAAAACCCAAAAAACTTGGATTGGATGATTTCTGGAACAGAAAAAGGACATTAATGGAAAAGCTAGTGAAATCTCAAAAACTGAAATTCAGTTAATAGTAGTGGATCAGTGTTGATTTCACGTTTCTGACAAATGTACTCTGGTAACGTCAGAAGCTGACGTTAGAGAAATCTGGGTGAGGGGTCTATGGAGGTGTATGTCTTTGCAACTTTTTTGTAAATCTAAAAATCGTTTAAATCTAAAATTACTCCAAAATCAAAGGTTTGGGAGAAAGAAAAAATGTTCTTCTGAATAACTTGTGGTATAGTATAGTTATTCAGTGGAATATTTCATAGCAGTGACAATCAGTTTCGATTGCTACCATACAGATGTGCTTCCATTTACTTATAAAGTTTCAAAACATAGGCCAAAATACACAATATACAGTTTAGGGACACAAATAAAGTGAATTGGGCTTTTTAAAAGCAAAGGAAAGAGAAACACAAAATTTAGCAAAGTAGTTACTCCTGAGGGGTGAGGGAAATGAATTGAGATGGAGAAGGGCCCATAAGGGAAGTGCAGAGGAAATGGATTTTTTTTACCTTATGGTGGGCCCACTCATTTTCTTCTTTATAATATAGATATATTTGATTTTTTAACTATATTAAAATGTTTAAACATTTGTAGCTCAACATTTTTTTTAGATTTGGGGGTGCAGCTGTGGAAGCAAGATTTTGGGCTCTGGAACAATTCAAGTAATTCCTTTTATTTCCTCTCAATCCTTGACAATCTTTTGGGTGCTGTGCTTTAAAAGAGGTACCAAAAAAAGGGAAGAGATGGGTTAAGAAAGAAATAACAAGTTACCTCCAAAGGGAGATGAGAGCTGTGAAAGAAATGAACACAGTGATGTGATGGAGAGGATCTAGGTGCTTGAGAAGCTGGATTTTCAAAGCACGGTCCCCAGACCAGCAGCACCATCAGTTTGTTAGAAATGCAGAAGGTCAGGCCCGATCCCAGTCCTCCTAAGGCAGGAGGTCTTGCATTTTATAGCAAAATTCCCATGGGATTCATGTACACCTTGAATTTTGAGAAGCACTGCCTTAGACAGCATGATCCAGGAAGACTTCTAGGAGGAGGTGGCATTTGAACTGAGACCTGAAAGTTAAGAGTCAGATGGTCAAGCAGAGGTCTAGAGCAAAACTTCCAGGCAAAGGGAATGTCAGATACAAAGGTCATGATACCAAGTAGAGGTCTGAGGAGCTCAAAAAGGACTAGAGGACTTCCCTGGCAGTCCAGTGGTTAAGATGGAGCTTCCACTGTAGGGGGCACTGGTTCCATCCCCAGTCTGGGAACTAAGATCCCATATGCCGCAAAACACAGTCAAAAAAGAAACTGTCAGAAAAGATTAGTGTGGCCACAGCAAGCAACTCAGGGGTACTGATGTGGTTAAATAAGCAGATGAGGTCCAACCAGAGCCTGGTGGGCTCTGGGAAGAAGTGTGGATATTACGTGGAATCATTAGAATCCACTGCAGTGTTATATACAGGGAGAGACATAATCCGATGGACATTTACAAAAATGTCACTCTGGGCGTGCAGTGGCTTCATATTGTGACAGTTTAGCTAACCTGGAGCCACATTTCTCAGAATTCCCTTCCATATATGGTTCTGGGTTAGGCTTGGCTAGAAGAGAAATCCACAAAACATTGATATGTTTAACCGTTTTAATCTAATATATAGTCCGTATTCAGATTTCCCAATCATCCTTCAAATATCTCACCTTAACAATGTTAATATGAATAATATTCCAAGTAACAATTAGAGCTATCCTAAGGTTGTCCTAAGGGCTTCCCCGGTGGCTCAGATGATAAAAATCTTCCTGCAATGCAGCAGACCCAGGCTCAATCCCTGGGTCAGGAAGATTCCCTGGAGAAGGGAATGGCTACCCACTCCAGTATTCTTGCCTGGAAAATTCCATGGACAGAGGATCCTGGTGGGCTACAGTCCATGAGTTGCAAAGAGTCGGACACAACTGAGTGACTAACAAGGTTGATCACACATAATTGCAAAGAATAAACCTGTTAGGGGTGGCAAACAGCGTCTTCCAATAGTTTCTCCCTTTGGTGCAACCCAATTTTACACAACCAGTCCCAAACAGAATGGCACGATGGTAAGTGTCTCATGCCTGGAGATTATGAATTAATTGACAAGCCCATGATCCAGTCTTTGTTCAGTTTTAAAACTTCCCCAGGTGCTCACAGTATGTAGCCAAGGTTGGGAATCACTACTGTGACTGTAGGAAAACCTCCCCATCTCAGAAGCCAAATTCTGGAACTTCCCTGGTGGTCCAGTGACTAAGACTCCGTGTTCCCAATGCAGGGGGGCCTAGGTTCAATCACTGGTCAGGGAACTAGATCTTACATATAGGATCTAAAAGTTCACATGCCACAACCACAGATTCTACATGCTACAACTAAGACCGAGGGCAGCCAAATATATACAGTAAATAAATGTTTTTTTTTTAAAGAAGTCAAGTCCTCACCACGTTCTTTCTTGGACATTGATAGATAAAGCTGCCTCTGTGGTCCTCTCCGCCGCCCACCACTGCCTGACTTGCATAAAGACCACCAACCTGATCCTTTCAACAGTTCTCAACAGTGCTTCTGACACTGGGGTCAGAAATGTTAGCTGGTCACTGAACCTCTGGAAGGTGTGAAGATGCTTAGGAAGCCTGGGTAGAAAAGGAGAGTCAAGTTGGGGTGGAGGTGCCTAGATTTGCACTCAGAAAAGTACAGGCATTTGAGGAGAAGTTAATCACTGAAGATGCTGAAAAAAGAGGAACCAGAGAAGTGGAAGGAAAACCATGAAAAAATCAAGCCCCAGTGAATTGAAGGGAAAAGACACTTTCCAAGGACTGCCGTGGTGGTCCAGTGGCTAAGATTCCTTTCTCCCAATACGGGGGTTGGGGTGGGCGTGGGTTTAATCTCTAGTCAGGGGACTAGATGCTGCAACTAAAGATCCCACATGTTGCAAAGAAGATGGAAGATCCCAGGTGCTGCAACTAAGACCTGGCACAGCCAAATAAATAAATATTAGGGAAAAAAAAAAGAAAACAATATGCCCTCCAGAAGGTGTGAGAGGTCCACCCTGGCCGCCTATCTCTCCTTTCTGCCTTCCTCATTTTCCCGTCCTCACGTTCATCCCTTGAATTCACTTCTTTGAGCATTCTCGAAGTCCTTGCCCACTCCATCTTCTGGAGTACGCACCTGGCCAAACTCCAGCCATCTGCCTTCTCCAAGCAAGCTGAACAAAGCAGGAGGAAACTGCCCAGCCAGCCTGGCAGTGTTGGTTAACCAGAACCAGAGAAATCACAGACCTCAAGGGGGCGCAGGGCGTTCTCTTGTGTCTCTGGCGAGCTGGCTTTCTGTCCCATTGCAATTCAACCTGCTCCCTTCCAGGCCTCCCACCCACCCAGTCCTCCCGTCCAGCTGATGGCCACGTCCCTCACTTCCCTGTGCAGACTGAAGCCATCAGTTGGAAACCCTTTCCTTGCCCAGTACCAGAGCACAAGCCCCCGCAACTTCCCATTGATTATCAGTCCCCAACCCCTGGGTTCCAACCTGTTTCTCAAGGATTGAGATTATTTCTTCTTTTTGACCTTTTTTGACCTTCTTTTCTTCCTTCACCATTACTTCTACTTCTCCTCCTTCTAATTCTTCTCCCCTTCCTTCTCCCCTCTTCATGCACAATCTTGTCCCACACCAGCTGCTGCAATCCTTTTCTAAAAGGAAAATGGGACCCCCCCCACTCTTGGCGGGAAGAAGGTCATAATATTGTGGACAGATTTAGCTACTACTCTCTTGCCTAAAGGTGTTTAGCGGGTGACTGTTAGCTCCCTCTGTCATAAAGGCAACTTCTTCGCTGCCAGCAGTCTGAGAGGTGATGCTTTGAGACCATGTGAGCATCCTGCTTCCCACCAGCCTTCCCCCAGGGATGCTGATGTCTGATTCTGCCCTTCTCCTGGAAAAATGTTTCCCAGCAGTTGACAGCAGCCTGGACTCAAGTGGTCGGTATGGAGATGGTGAAAAATGATGACTCTGACTTTCATTGTAATAAAATCCCTCACTGTGTAACTAATGACTAAGTATGTGTCTCCTCTGTTCATTCTGTGAGGATGGGGGCCATGCTGATTTTGGTCACTGAGTCTTCAGTACTTAACAGGACCTTCTAGTAATAATATAAAGGCACCATGACTCAGTGGTAAAAAATTCACCTGCCAAGCAGGAGACACGAGTTCTATCCCTGAGTCGGGAAGATTCCCTGGAGAAGGAAATGGCAACCCACGCCAGTATTCTGGCCTGGCAAATTCCATGGACAGAGGAGCCTGGCGGGCTACAGTCCATGGGGGAGCAAGCAGTCAGACACGACTTAATAACAGACTTTCATTTTCTTTTTTTTCACCAGTGTACTAGGCCCTTCACATTCACTCCCCCAGTTAACTGAGGATTTGCTGCTATGCCCACATGCACCCATGAGGAAACTGAGGGACAGAGACGAGACTAACTTGCTCAAGACGCAGAGCCAGTAGGTGGCAGAGCTGGGATACGAACCTGGAGGCCTCATTCCAGAGCCTGCTCTCTTCACTATCATGCCCTCTGACTTCAGAAAAAAGCTGCATTGCGGTGGAAAACAGTATGGAGGTTCCTCAAAACACTAAAGCTAGACTTGCCATATGACCTGTCCTGGGCATATATTTGGAGAAAGCCATGATTCAGAAAGTGCACCCTAATGTTCATAGCAGCACTGTTTGCAGTAGCTAAGACATGTAAATGTCCATTGACAAATGAATGGATAAAGAAGATGGGGTAAGTATACACAATGGGATATTACTCGGCCATAAAAAAAGAACATAATTATGCCATTTGCAGCACCATGGATGGATCTAGAGAGTATCATATGAAAAAGTGACGTAAGTCAAACAAAGACCGTATGACCTCACTTACATGTGGAATTAAAATATGATGCAATGAGCCTGTGGACCTATCTATGAAAAGGAAAAAGACTCATGGACATAGAGAAAGACTGGTGTTTGCCAAGGGAGGGGAGTGGGAGAGGGAAGGATTGGGAGCTTGGGGTTAGCAGATGCCAACTATTATATATAGAATGGATAAACAACAACGTCCTACTGTATAGCCCAGGGAACTATATTCAATATCTTGAGATAACTCATAATGAAAAAACAATATAAAAAGAGTGTATAAATGATGGAACCATTTTGCTATATAGCAGAAACTAAAATTGTGAATCAACTAACTCTTCAGTAAAAAGAAGAAATCCTTTAAGACTGTAATGAACTCGGCTCGCCTCTCCGCGTCCTCCGACCAGGCAGCCAATCCCAGCCGCGCTCCTGCAGGGTTCGTAGGGCGGGTGGTGGCGGCGCGGAGCCCGGAGGTGGCTCGGAGAGCTTCAGCCTTGTTCCCAGCGGCAGCTTCTACAGAAAGAGACCAAGATGAACACAGAGCCCGAGAGGAAGTTTGGTGTGGTGGTGGTCGGCGTCGGCAGAGCCGGCTCTGTACGGATCCGGGACCTGCGGAATCCACACGCTCCCTCAGCATTCCTGAACCTGATCGGCTTCGTGTCCAGACGAGAGCTGGGGAGCATTGATGAGGTGCCGCAAATTTCTCTGGAAGATGCTCTTTCCAGTCAAGAGGTCGATGTTGCTTTTATCTGCAGTGAGAGCTCCAGCCACGAGGACTACATCAGGCAATTCCTGAATGCTGGAAAGCATGTCCTTGTGGGAATACCCCATGACACTGTCTTGGGTGGCAGCGAAGGACCTGTGGGAGTTGGCTGAGCAGAAAGGGAAAGTTTTGCATGAGGAGCATGTTGAACTCTCGATGGAGGAGTTTGCATTCCTAAAGAAAGAAGTGGTGGGGAAGGACCTGCTGAAAGGGTCTCTCCTCTTCACAGCTGCCCCGCTGGAAGAAGAGCGGTTTGGCTTCCCTGCATTCAGCGGCATCTCTCGCCTGACCTGGCTGGTCTCCCTCTTCGGGGAGCTTTCTCTTGTGTCTGCCACTTTGGAAGAGCGAAAGGAAGACCAGTATATGAAGATGACCGTGTGCTTGGAGACAGAGAACAAAAGCCCGCTGACGTGGATTGAAGAGAAAGCACCCGGCCTAAAGCGAAACAGACGTTTAAGCTTCCATTTCAGGTCTGGGTCCCTGGAGAATATGCCCAACGTAGGCATCAATAAGAATATTTTCCTGAAAGATCAGAATATATTTGTCCAGAAACTCCTGGGCCAGTTCTCAGAAGAAGAGCTGGCTGCTGGGAAGAAACGCATCCTGCACTGCCTGTGGCACGCAGGAGAGATCCAGAAACACTGCTGCTCCAAGCAGTGAGGGGAAGGGGCAGTGCTGCTCTGCTTAGCGAGACCAGAGCCTGATCTTTATAGAGAGTGGACCTTTATCTCTCTTCTTACCATTAAATGTGTCTTGGGTAAACAGTAAAAAAAAAAAAAAAAAAGACTGTAATGATATTCTCCTAAAAAAAGAAGCTGCCATTAAAATGTATTGAATGAGTTAAGACTTTCAGGGGGGTGGGCAGGAAGGAGGGTGGGGGATTTAGGAATGTGTTCCAGGTCATTTCCGCTCCCTTTACTTAAAATTCTTTAGGGGTGGATTTTTGTCTTGTTTTTTTTTTCTTCTTCTTCTTTCAAACATGAGAAATGTCCAGCCTTCACAAGATGGGTTTTCTGAGCACAAGAAGCACCAGCCTGGCCTGGCAGATGGGTCCATGCTCTGCCTCACCACATCCATTTGAGACACAAGCCTCCAGGATTCCAAAGTGCAGTTTTTTCCATGAAGGAAACAAAATCCAAGTGTGTCCTATGTCTGAAGCCACCCAGGCATCCATTTTTCCTAACAGGAAAATCCAGGCTCACAAATACCATCCCTTCCTTACCTAAGTCCTTGCAGTGGAGTCCAGAAAAGAAGAAAGGACGTAAAAAAAAATAATTTGCCGTCTTTGCACAGGTGACATGAGTGGCTTCTCTCATTTCCACTAGAACTTCTCACCTCATTTCCCAAAATTCAACAAGATCACAGTCCCTCTGAAATTCAGGCCATTGTTCTTAACTTTGGTGATAAAAGTAGTTCTCAGCTAATAGGTGGCCCCAGTTCCAAAGCTGTCATTCTTTGGCCATGTCATTCTTTCCTTCTTAAAATGTTAATATAGTATCCCTGGAAAAGGCGTGTTTTGTTATTATTAGTAGCAAGTTGTGAGCTGGATTTGGAATAAGTTTCCAGGGGAATTGTTGAAGGAAAAGTAAGAGAATTTTGGATTTCCTTTGTCTTTCAATGAATACTAGAATATTCATCAAGAATGCCCACATGTTTATCCTAGTTTCAGCCTCTGTATCAGCTAGCTACAGCTGTGAAAGAAATCATCTTGAAATTTAGTAGCTTAAAACAACAACCTTTATTTTTTTTTCTTATGTGTATCTGGGTCATCTGTACAGTTCTGCTAATCTGGGCTAGACTCCACTGACCTTGGCTGGGCTCATTCATGAATCTGCCATCGTCCTCTGGCAGGTTAACCAGAGGCTGGCTGGTTTCAAATGACTTCAGCTAGGATGACTCACTTCGTCTTTACCTTTCCCTCATATCCCTCCAGCAAGCTAGCCTAGGCATGTTCTCACAGCGAGGAGAGAGAAGAGAAATACTCAGAGCCTCTTAAGGCTTGATCTGCAATCTACTGATGAAAACAAGTTGTATGTTTCAGTTCAGAGGATGGGGAAAAAGACTCTGTCTCTTGATGGGAGGAGCTGCAAAAGCACACGACAAAGGGCCTGTATATAAGAGGGATGAAGAAGGACCGCTTCAAAGCAGAGTTTGTTGTTCAGTCGCTCAGTCGTGTCTGACTCTTTGCGACCCCATGGACTGCAGCACGCCAGGCTTTCTGATCCTTCACTATACTCTGCTCAAACTCATGTGCATGGAGTCAGTGATGCCATCCAATCATCTCATCCTCTGTCACCTTCTCCTCCTGCCCTCAATCTTTCCCAGTATCGTGGTCTTTTCTGATGAGTCAGCTCTATGCATCAAGTGGCCAAAGTATTGGAGTTTCAGCATCAGTCCTTTAAATGAATATTCAGGGATAATTTCCTTAGGATTTACTGGATTGATCTCCTTGCTGTCCAAGGGACTCTCAAGAGTCTTCTCTAGCACCACAGTTCAAAAACATCAATTCTTCAGTGCTCAGCCTTCTTTATGGTCCAACTCCCACATCTCTTTGTGACCCCATGGATGGCCGCACTCCAGGCTTCCCTGCCCTTCACTATCTCCTGGAGTTTACTCAAATTCATGTCCATTGAGTTGGTGATGCCACTTCATCATCTCATCTCAGGATGCCATCTCACCTCAGGATGCCATCTCATCCTCTGCCACCCCTTCTTTTGCCTTCAGTCTTTTCCAGCGTCAAAGAAGAGTAGTCCCTTCCTATTTCTGCTTCTTTTCCCATGAGTCAGTGAAAGTCTGATTCTCGTTGTCCAGTTGCTTCATATGCCCCATGTTCTGGTTTTCTGATTTTAATCTTCACTTCTTTCTGTGGGTCCCTGTGATCTCTTTCAGGGCTGCTTTATCTCAAATCCCCAATCCCACCTCCACCCATTATCACTGATGACGCCCCTCTTACTTTGATCAGGCTGGTTCCTGCTTCCCTGCCTCTTGTTTATTTCTTCCATCTCCTGTGAGGAGGTGTTTCTTCTCCAGTAGTCCACCCCCTCCGCTTTCTCAGCCCACCTCCTGGGTGGTCACCCTTCTACCTTCCTGTGGGTCAATCCTCCTGTCTCTAGAAGCCTCCACCCTCGTCCAAGTGTCACCATTATCTCTTGCCTTAGACTCACAACAACCATGTGTATGGAGGTGGTGAGTGGTTGGGCTTCCCCCATGGCTCAGTGGTAAAGAATCCACCTGCAATGCAAGAGTCATGGCAGATGCAGTTTCGATCCCTGGATCGGGAAGATCCCCTGGAGGAGGGCATGGCAAACCTCTGTAGTCTTCTTGCCTGGAGAATCCCATGGACAGAGGAGCTTGGTAGACCACAGTCCATGGGGTCACAGAGGGTCAGACATGACTAAAGAGACTTAGCAGGCAGCACGGTGAGCAGTAGTGTCTGAGTATTAATCCTGATCTGCTGTGAACTAGCTGGGTAACCTAAGGGGGTTGACTTTACCTCTCTATGCTTCAGTTTTCTTTTGCTGTAGACTGAATGTTTATGTTCCCCCTTCATCCCACAAATCTATATCTTAAAACTTAACCTCAAGTGTGATGTTATATGGAGATAGGGCCTTTGGGAAGTGATTAAATTCATAACAGTGGGGGATCTCATGAATAAAATCAATTCCCTTAGAAAAGAGACCCCAGAGGGTGCCCTCACTCCTTCTGCCATGTGAGTATGTGGCAGGAAGGTGGCTGTTTGTGAGCCAGGGAGCAGGACTTCACCAGCCACTGAATCAGCCAGCACCTTGATCTTGGATTTCCCAGCCTCCAAAACTGTAAGAAAAAAAAAACGCCTGTTGTTTGTAAGCTACCTGGTCTATGGTCTTCTGTTACATTATTCTAGACAGACTAAGACACCTCTTCTATGATACCTTGCTCACTTCTGTGACTTTCCTGGTGGTCCAGTGGTTAAAGAAAACTCCTTGCTGCCACCTCAGAGGGTGCAGGTTTGATCCCTGATCCGGGAAATAAGATCCTGCATGCAGCGTGACTGGAAAAAAAAAAAAAAAGACTCACTTCTATAGATTAGTGATAAAAAAAAAAAATTATCTGCTTATACGGGTGTTTGTTGCAAGGATCCGAAAAGCAACCTCGTCTGAAGAACTGAAGCAATGGCACTGCTCTGGTCCTGGAAATTGACAGGGCTGAATGGCCGCGACAGGATGGGGGCGGGGGTCTGACTCCACCTGCTGTGCTGTGTCTGTGCTGGTACATCACTGGTCCTCTGAGGGAGCCTAGGGCTTGTTCCATTTTCCCCATGAGACAACGGAGGCTCAGACCGCCTCAGGGTCACAGTTGTCCAAGGTCACGGTTACGGAATGATTTAAACTGAGATCCATCTGATTCCTGAGTTTCTGTCTCTGACTGTGAGCACCAGCTTCTCCCTGGTCCCCCCACCCCCAGCCCCCGATTCCCCGCTGACCCCTCCATCTCTGCTCCCCAATCAGCCAACGGGAGGCAAAGAAGGGTAACTGATCAAATGCCTTCCTTCCTAAAATTTTCCGGCGACATGACTCAGTCCATTGCACAATCCAGGATGGGACCCTGTACTGAGGGAAAACATAGCTATAAAGGACGTTATTGAAGTGAGGCAAGAGATTTGAATTTGTGGATTAAACAATCGTACTGTTGTATCAGTGTTACATTTCCTGATGTTGATGACTGTCCTGGGGCTTTTGAAGAGAATGTCTTTGTTCTGTAGCTCCATGCTGAAGTATTTATAGGGACGGAGGGACAGGATGTCTGCCGCTGACTCTCAAATATTCAGAAAAGAGATAAAACACATGTGGCAAAATATTATTGACTGACAAACCTAGGAAAGAGAAGTTTTTTTCATGTTTCTTGCTTGTCTTCTGTTGTTTGATCTTATATCGGGTGAAAAATCAGCAAAACAAACCATTCGTCCCGCTCCCAGTAGATACCCAAGAGAAAGGAAAATCTATGTCCACACAAACCCTATACACCAAGGTTCAGAGCAGAATTATTCACAGCAGCTGAAAAGCAGAAACAGTCTAAATCTGTCTGTTGATGAATGGATAAACCAAAGGTGAAGTGAAAGCTGCTCAGTCGTGTCCGACTCTTTGTGACCCCATGGGCGAATTCTCCAGGCCAGAATACTGGAGTAAATAGCCTTTTCCTTCTCCAGGGGATCTTCCCGAGCCAGGGATCAAACCCAGGTCCTCCCACCTTGCGGGCGGATTCTTTACCAGCTAGCTGAGCCACCAGGGAAGCCCAAGAATACTGGAGTGGGTAGCCTATCCCTTCTCCAGGGGATCTTTCTGACCCAGAAATCAAACCAGGGTGGCCTGTATTGCAGGTGGATTCTTTACCAGCTGAGCTACCAGGGTAGCCCTAAACCAAAGGTGGTATATGCCAATAGTGGAATTTTTTTAAATTGAAATAAAGTTGATTTACAATGTTGTGTTAGTTTCAGGTATACAGCAGTGATTTAGTTATATGTGTGTGTGTGTATATATATATAAATGGGCTTCCCAAGTGGTGCTGTGGTGAAGAACCTGCCTGCCATTGTAGGAGACATAGAGGTACAGATCTGATCCCTGGGTCAGGAAGATCCCCTGGAGGAGGACATGGCAACCCACTCTAGTACTCTTGCAGGGAGAATCCCGTGGACAGAGGAGCCTGGTGGGCTACAGTCCATAGGGTTGCAAAAAGTTGGACATGACTGAAGCGACTTAGCACTCATATATGTGTGTATATACGTATATATTCTTTCCATTATAGTTTATTCTAAGACATTTAATATAGTTCCCTGGGCCACATAGTAGGCCCTTGTTGTTTATTTTATATATAGTAGTTTGTATCTGCTAATCCCAAATTCTTAATTTATCCCTCCCCGTCTTTTCCCTTTGGGGATCATTGAGTTTGTTTTCTATGTCTGTGAATCTGTTTTGTAAATAAGGTCCTTTGTATCATATACTTTACACTCCACATATAAGTGGTGTCATATGATATTTGTCTCTGTCTGACTTATTCCACTTAGTATAATAATCTCTAGGTCCATCTATGTTGCTGCAAATGTCATCATTTAATTCTTTTTATAGCTAAGTACTATTCCACTGTGGGCTTCCCAAGCGGCTCAGTAGTAAAAATTCTGCCTGCTGATGCAGGAGATGCAGGAGACATGGGTTCAATCCCTGGGTCAGGAAGATCCCCTGGAGGAGGGAATGGCAACCCACTCCAGTATTCTTGCCTGGGAAATTCCATGGACAGAGAAGCCTGGCTGGCTATAGTCATCAGTTGCAAAGAGTCGGACACAACTGAGCGACTGAGCATGCACACGCTACTTTATTGTATATATGTACCACATTACCCATTCATCTCTAGATGGACATTTAGGTTGCTTCCATGTCTCAGTGGAGATATTGTCGATAGTGATGCTATGAACATGGGGGTACATGTATCTTTTCAAATTAGAGTTCTGTCTGGATATAGGCCCAGGAGTGGGATTGCTGGATCATAAGGTAACTCTATTTTTAGTTTTTGTGTTGTTTTTTTTTTAGTTTTTTGAAGAACCTCCATACTGTTCTCCACAGTGGTTGCACCAATTTATATTCCCACCAACAGTGTGTCTGTGAGGGGGGTTTCCTTTTTCTCCACACCCTCTCCAGCGTTTATTATTTGTAGACTTTTAATGATGGCCATTCTAACCAGTGAGAGGTGATACCTCAATGTAGCTTTGATTTGCATTTCTGATAATTTTTAGCGATGTTGAACATCTTTTCATGTGCTTGTTGGCTATCTGTATCTTCTTTGGAGAAATGCTATGTAGGTCTTCTGTCCAGTTTTTGTTTTTTTGTTTTCAAGTTGTATGAGCTGTTTGTATATTTTGGAAATTAAACCCTTGTCAGTTACATCGTTTATGAATATTTTCTCCCAACCCATGTTGTTGTTTAGTTCCTAAGTCACATCCAGATCTTTTTCGATCCCATGGACCATATAGCTCACCAGGCTCCTCTGTCCATAGGATTTTCCAGGCAAGAATAGTGAAGTAGGTTGCAATTTCCTTCTCCACCCAATCCATAGGTTGTCTTTTTATTTTGTTTATGGTTTCCTTTGTTGTGCAAAAGCTTGTAAGTTTGATTAGGTCCCATTTGTTTATTTTTGCTTTTATTTCTATTACCTTGGGAGACCCTACAGTGGAATATTATTCAGCCATAGAAAGGAATGAAGTTCTGATTCACACTACAGCATAGGTGAACTTTGAAAACCTTATGCTGGGAATTCCCTGGTGGTCCAGTGGATAGGACTCTGTACTCTGACTGCCAGGGTTCCAGGTTCAATCCCTAGTCAGGGAACTAAGTTCCCATAAAGCATGAGACGGAAATAAAAAATAAAAATAAAACATTATGCGAAGTGAAAGAAGCCAGACACAGAAGCCATATATGGGAGGATTTCATTTATACGAGAGGTCCAGAATGGACGAATTGGTAAAGATACAAGACAGATTAGTGGCTGCCTAGGGTTGGTGGGGAGGGCAGGGGATAGGAAGGGACTGCTAATGATACAGGGTTTCTTGTTGGAATGATGGAAATGTTCTGGAACTAGATAGTGGTGATGGTAGTATAACTCTGCAAATGAATATACAATAAACCATGGAGCGGCTCCCCTGGTGGCCCAGTGGTTAAGAATCTGCCTTGCAAAGCGGGAGACATCGGTTCCATCCCTTGTCGGGGAAGGTCCCACACGTCTCGGGGCAGCAGGGCCTTTGTGCCCCAACTACTGAGCCTGCACTCTGGAGCCCAGTGCCCGAGAGCCTGTGCTCCGAAAGTAAAGAAGCTCCTGCAATGATAAGCCTGAGCACTGCAACTAGAGAGTAACCCCCCCCCCCTTGCTGCAAGAGAAAAGCCCTCAAAACAACGAAGACCAGCGCAGCCAAACATAAATACATAATTTTTTAAAGTTCTCATTTAAAAAAAACAAAAAACCTTGGAATGGATCACTTGAAACAAGTGAGTTTTATGGTATGTGAATTGCATAGCAATTACAAGTAATAATGAAAATGACAACAAACCCGTCAATGGCTGTGTATGACCTTTGAGATCAAACTCGAAACTCCCAGAGTAAAGTCATCCAGTCCCTCAGCGCAGCTTGAACTCTCCAGATGCCAGCAGCCTGACCCGCCTTCTTTCCTTGTCTCTGCCACCTCTGGGCCTTTGCACCTGTTGCTCCCTTCCACCCTTGTCCAACTCCATTTATCTTGCAAGTCTTAGCTTACTATGGGCTCCCTTAAGGAAAGTGTCCCTTAATCTCCAAAGTGCAGGTCACCAGGTTCCCAAAGTAGCATTAGGAATGATTTCCAGGTGATTTATTTTAATGCACGTTGGGGGAAAAGTAACTGGATTTCGTGAATTTTGTAGCTTGGTGTGAGCCTAAGGGAGCCCCAGGGGAACCCATCAAAGGAAGAAAAACTTGGTTGAAAGGACAAATTTTTTAACAATTTATTTTACTGAAGTAGAGTTGGTTTAGCAGTACTAATTTCTACTGTACAGCAAAGTGATTCAGTGATACATATACAGATATTCTTTTTGTAAGAATTTTAAAATGATTTTTAAAAATAACTTTATTTCTTTATTTTTGGCTGTGCTGGGTGGTGGCTGCTGCCAGGGCTTTTCTCTGGTTATGGAGAGCGGGGGCTACTCCCCAGTTGCAGTGCGCAGGCTCCAGGGCACGCGGGCTTCAGCAATTGTGGTTCTCCGGCTCTAGAACACAGGCTCAACAGCTGCGGCACAGGGCCCCGCTGCCCCGAGGTATGCCGGATCCTCCCAGATCAGGGATGAAACCTGTGTCTTCTGCATTGCCAGGTGGACTCTTCACACCCCCAGGGAAGCTCCTAGACTCCTTTTTCACATTCATTTCCATCATGCTTTGTCATAGGCTATTGCATATACGTCCCTGTGTTATACAGGAGAACCTTGTTTATAAGAGAACAGATCTTGAAGATACAAACCGCAGAGGCAGTACTCTGCAAAAACTGTGAAATAGCCCTTCAGGAATAATCGAAGTGGGGAACCCCCTGGGGGCTGGGTTCGCTCCACCTGATCTCCCATAGCAGCCATCAGACTAATACCTGTCACGCTGGGAAATGGTTTGTTTCACACCTGTCTCCCCTGCTGAGGTGTGAGTCCCACGAAGGCAGGGTGGCAGGCAGGGTGGCGGGGCCTGTCTCCTCCCCACTGTATCCCAGCATTACCGGCACAGGGCAGGGCTCAGAGAGGGTGCACTGAATGAACTCAAGCCAGGTAATTCCAGAGTGTGGACTTTCACCCACGGGCACTGAGGAGCCCTGGGAGGGTTTCCATCAGGGGAGTGTCAAGGTTGATCTGTGCTTTAGGAATTCCAGGCTCCTGGGACTTCCCTGGTGGCCCAGTGGCTAAGACTCCCAGCTCCCAATGCAGGGACCCGGGTTTGATCCCTGGTTAGGAAACTAGATCCCAGGTGTCCCAACTAAGACCTGGTGCAGACAAATAAATAAATATTAAAAAAAAAAGAAAAAGAAATTCTAGGCTCCCTTTCTATTCTAGACCCACACTCCTCCCCATCCAACCCCTTCTATCAGACCCTTCTTTATCCTTCTCCTCCTCCAGGAAGCCTTCCTGAACTGCAGGCTGTGTGGAGTACCTGCTCTGGACTTCCCCCATCCCAGCCTTGTCTGCCCTGGGGGTGGGTCTGTATCCTCCAGAGACCTGTGAGATCTCCACGAGGTCCACCCTAGGCCCTCAGGAACCTTCTCAGAGCAGGGACCTTGACTGGGTCTCACTCTACTGCCATCTCCCCAGATCTCCATCCAGTCTTTCTCTCCTCCCTAACTGTTATTGGACATTGCCATGTGTATTTTTTAATTTAATTTTTACTTTATATTGGGATGTAGCTGATTTACAATGTTGTGTTCATTTAAGATGTACAGCAAAGTGCTTCAGTTATACATATACATATATCCCTCCATTTTCAGATTCTTTAGGTTGGGTTTCCCAGGTGGTTCAAGTGGTAAACAAGCTGTCTGCTCATCAGGAGACATAAGAGATGGGGGTCCAGATCCCTGGGTTGGGAAGATTCCCTGGAGAAGGAAATGGTAACCCATTCCAATATTCTTGCTTGGGAAAGCCAATGGACAGAGGAGCCTGGTGGGTTACAGTCCATGGGGTCACAAAGAGTTGGACACGACTGGAGCCACTGAGCATGCATATAAGTTATCATAGAATCTTTTTATGTTTTTTAAAAATTATTTATTCATCTTTGGCTATGCTGAGTCTTCATTGCTGCAAGAGTTTTTCTCTAGTTGAGGAGAGCAGAGGTTACTCTCTAGCTGTGCATAGGTTTCTCATTGGGGTGGCTTCTCTTGTTGCTGAGCGTGGGCTCTAGGCTCCAGAGCTCAGTAGTTGTGTTCCAGGGGCTTAGCAGCTCCAGGGCATGTAGGATTTTCCTGGATCAGGGATTGAACCCATGTCTCCTGCATTGGCAGGTAGATTCCTTACCACTGAGCCACCAGGGAACCCCTCATGTGTATTATTTTTTAAATCACGTGTGCTTAACATCTCTGCTTTCTCATCATTAAAAAAAAATTTAATTTGTATATTATGAAATTGATTGTTGTCACCATTTAAAATGTATAATTCAGGGGCATTAAGTACATTCACAATGTTGTACCATCACCACTATCTTTTTTTCGGGTCTGCTGGGTCTTAAGTTTCCACATGTGGGATCTAGTTCTCGGATTGAACCCAGATCCCCTGCATTGGAAGCCTGCAGTCTTAACCACTGGACTACCAGGGAAGTCTCCCCTCACCCCAAAAGGAAGCTCTGTGCCCATGTAGCCATCACTCACCATTACCCCCTCCCCACATCCCCTGACCACTGCTCCTCTGTTTTCTGTCTCTATGGATTTGCCTCTTATGGACAGTTCATAAAAATGGACTCATCCAATATGCGACCTTTCAGATTTAGCGTCTTCCACCTAGCATTGTTTTCAAGGTTCCATGTTGTGGCATGGACCCATTCTATTTTACGGGGCTGAATAATTTTCCATTGGATATACCACATTGTGTTGATTCCTTTATCTGTTGATGGACATTTGGATTGTTTTCACCTCTGTGGAAACAGCAGTAACTATAGCTGCTAGGAACATTCATGTACAAATTATGGTTTGAGTACCTGTTTTCAACTATTCTGGGTATACACATAGGCATGACCCTGTAGTAATTCCAGGTGCAGCTGATGGAGGAAACAGCAAACTGTTGTCCATACTGGCGGCCCCATTTTACTCACCAGCACTGTATGAGAATTCTCATTCCCCCAAATCCTTCCTATCATTTGGTACTGTCCGTTTTTTGGGTTATAGCCATTCTAATGACGGTGAAGGAGCACTTCATTGTGGTTTTGACTTGCATCTTGCTAATGACTGATAGCTTCCCGGATGACACAGTGGTAAAGAACCCACCTGCCAATGCAGGAGATGCAGGAGACATGGGTTCGATCCCTAAGTTGGGAAGACCCCCTGGAGTAGGAAATGGCAACCCACTCCAGTATTCTTGCCTAGAAAATTCTATGGACAGAGGAGCCTGGAGGGCTACAGCCCATGGGGCCACAAAGAGTCAGACATGACTGAGCACACACACAATGACTTTGAGTATCTTTTCGTGTGTTTCTTGGTCATTATCTTTTGCAAACTGACCTCAGCTCCTACCACCTCTCTAAAGCCATTTTCCCTGTATTCACCAATCCACTGGCTTATCTCTCTTTCTCTCTCTGTTAAAGGGCCCCACCTTTATTTCTGTATTTTTTTTTGGCTGCACCACCCATGGCATATGGGATATTAGTTCCCCAACCAGGGAATTGAACTTGTGCCTCCTGCATTGCGAGTGTAGAGTTTTAACCACTGGACTGCCAGGGAAGTCCTTTGGTTTTAACTTTTTAAAAAAATGTCTATGGTTTATTACATAATATTGAATATAACTAGACTTCCCTTGTGGCTCAGCTGGTAAAGAATTCGCCTGCAGTGTGGGAGATCTGGGTTCAATACCTGGATTGGGAAGATCCCCTGGAGAAGAGAAAGGCCACCCACTCCAGTATTCTGGCCTCCGAGGACGACTGAACGACTTCACTTCACTTCATTGAATATAATTTCCGGCGCTATACAGTGGGAACTTGCGGCTTAGCCACAGGCTTAATTCCCATTTTTTCTGTTTCTCATCAACTTTGGATACCTTCTTCTCTCTCCTGCCTTGATCCACCCATTCCTGGTCTTCCTCTTCTTTTTCTGGAGAGATGTGTGACTTTGGGCCATTACATAACTTCTCTGTGCCTCGGTTTCTTCATCTGTGAAGTGAGACCACTAACCATTTTGACCTCAGAGTTGTTGTAACAATTCAGTGAGTTAGAAGTGTGCCTGGCATACGGTAATTATTAGGGAATTATTTAATAGTTTCCGGTAGTCATGTATGGATGTGAGAGTTGGACAGTGAAAAAGGCTGAGTGCCGAAGAATTGATGCTTTTAAACTATGGTGTTGCAGAAGACTCTTGAGAGTCCCTTGGACTGCAAGGAGATTCAACAAGTCCATCCTAAAGGAGATCAGTCCTGGGTGTTCATTGGAAGGACTGATGTTGAAGCTGAAACTCCAATACTTTGGCCACCTCATGCAAAGAGTTGACTCACTGGAAAAGACCCTGATGCTGGAAAGGACTGGGGGCAGGAGGAGAAGGGGGGAGACAGAGGGTGAGATGGCTGGATGGCATCATTGACTCGATGGACATGGGTTTGGGTGGACTCTGGGAGTTGGTGATGGACAAGGAGGCCTGGTGTGCTGCAGTTCATGGGGTGGCAAAGAGTCGGACACGACTGAGCAACTGAACTGAACTGAATTGAACTGAGAGAGGAGTAGGAGGGCTGAGGGCAAAATGTTTCCTTGTGAAAGGTACTTTAAAAAATAAAAAAGATTGAGGAAGAAAAAATTAAAAGGCTTGCCCTGACGTAGAATTTTAGGGAAAAAAACATCAAATTATTTTATTTCAAAAAAAATCCATAAGAACATTACTCAACTACAAAAAAGAATGAAATAAGGTTATTTACAGCAACATGGATGGGCCTAGAGAGGATCATACTAAGTGAAGTAAGCCAAAGACACATGATATCGTTTATATGTGGAATCAGAAAGAAAACCAACAAACCCCAAAACAAATGAACTTATTGACAAAACAGAAAGAGACAAAGAAAACAAACTTGTGGTTACCGAAGGGAAAAAGGTAGGGTAGGGATAAACTAGGAGTTTGGGCAGGGAACTATACTCAATATTTTATAATAATCTTTAAGGGAACAGAATCTGAAAAAGAAGAAAAATATATATCAAGTCACTTTGCTGTACACATGAAACTTACACGAATTGTAAATTAGCTATACTTCAATAATAATAATATAAAAAATCACAAAACTCCTTTACAACAGAAAGCGTAGAAAATGATTCACCGTCATTAAGAACCTGCATTAAGCTTTTTATGGCTTTTAAAACAATGTATCAAAAGACAAAGCATTTTTTAGGGGCAAGTATAAAATAGTCGTTAAAAGTATGAACTTTGGAGCAGAGATGCCAGGGTCCAAATAGCTGTGATGCCAGACGTGGGCAGTTATACAATCTCTCTGTGACTCCGTTTCCACATCCGTAAAACGGGTTGCTGCTAGGATCTTTGGGGCATTCACCGAGTTTATCTATGTACCTGGGCCGGCAGCACCAGCTCGGATAGGCGCGTTCCTTAGAACTACAAGCCCGGCAAGTTTTCACTAAGGGCCTGGGTGGCTTTCCCAGCCATGTAAACAATGTTTCACAAATCCGTTAGCGAACTTATGCAGAGGAAGTCTTTACAAGTAAGATCCATAACAGGTCAAAACTCAGCTGCAGGAAATCGTTCTCATCCTCGCCTCCAGATCTCCGGGAACAGAGAGTAATAACAAACGTCAAAATCCGGACAACTCTCCCTTCTACTGGTCAGTTCCGACAGCCTCGCGTCGTTTACCGGAGGAGGCTGGCTTTCCTTCTTAAAGGGGCCTCTCCTAGTTTTGACTTCTCTTTCCTAAGAGGGCCTTCCCCACATCCTCCACTTAGCCTTTGTCAGGAAGCGGCCCCTCCCTCCCACTCGGGATGCTAAATCCTGCAGGGATTGATTACTAATAAAGGCACCTTTCACTGGATCCGTGTATCTCTTGGTCATTGAGTACGTGGAGCAGCTCTTTCCTAACGCGTTCCTACTCCCCAATACCACTGAGGGATGCAGGGAGCGCAGATTGGGGGTCCATGGTCTCTACAGCCAAGTCAAGAGTTTTCCTAGGAGCAGTTACTTTGAGATACGAGATACGTGTGGAGATGTCTCAGAATTTAATATTTTTGTTTACACTGAATGTCTTTGAATAGGTGCTACAAGTTGCTAACTTTACAAAGGTCCAAAGTGATCTGCCTTCCACGCACCTCGCTCTCTCTCTCCATAGACATCTGCAGTTAGCAGTTTGTTTCTGCTTTCGAAGATATTGTGTGTGTTTAACAAGCAGAAGCTTTTATTTTTTCACCCACCTTAAATTATTATACACTCTGCTTCCTTTATTGCCTTTTCCGCTTAACTGAATTCATAGCTCATTTCGTGTCAATTTATGTATTACTTGCTCATTTAATGTTTATTTTATGTCCCACTATGGGCCACGCCGTGCGTGCTAAGTCGCTTCAGTAGTGTCCGACTTTTTGCTACCCTATGGACTGTAGCCCACCAGGCTCCTCTGTCCATGGGATTCTGCAGGTGAGAATACTTGAGTGGGTTGCCGTTTCCTTCTCCAGGGGGTGGATCTTCCCCACCTAGGGATCGAACCCGAGCCTCTTAGGTGTCTGGCATTGAGGGGTGGGCTCTTCACCACTAGCGTCACCTGGGAAGCCCACTACGGGCCAGACCACAGCTTATTTGAGTCCCCTATCCACTGGCAGCTAAGTTGTTTCTGGGTTTGTTTTCCCTTTATGCATTTTTATGGAAACAAAAACCATGCTCCCTACGCCCTTGGTTAGCACTTATCAAGAAACCGGCGGAAGGCTCAAACCGGCAGGCCCCCGCTGCCCGCACCCGCCCAAAGTACTCTCGTCTCCAGGGTCCCGGAGCTTTGGCTGCGCGTCCGGCGCAGGTTCTGCCTCGCTGAAGCTGTCAGGCGCCCGCAGGGGCTCTCTGGAGCCCCGCCCCGCAGCCGGCAGTCGGGCCGATTCAAATCCAGCCAATGGCAGTGTGTAAACAAACCCCGACCCCGCCCCACGGTGAATAATCCCCCCGGCCGGCGCGAAACCTATTTAACTTGGCGGCGGATGGGGGCGGGACGAAGACGTGACCACGCCCCCGACTCGGGCCAATGGGCGGCTGGGCCCCGCCCCTCGCACTTGCCGCTTTGAGGACCCGAGGTCGGGCTGGGCTTGTATCTGCCTGATTCGTGACCGCTCGCCGTCTCGGCTCTGCCGGGGAGCCAGCGTTTCGGGAGCTAGGGCAGCGCTTTCCCGCTGTACGCGGCACGTTTAAAGGGCGCGGTCGGAGGGCGAAGGTCGCTCCGGAGTCAGTGCCCTCCGAGCCCTCCTATTTTTCCCCCACCTGGCTGCTAGAATTCGGATCCCTGACGTTGGATTGATCGAGACGTGAAGGGTCCGCAAAGGTGTTCGGGGCAAGGTTTTTTGTTTTGTTTTTTCTTGTTATGGAATCGTTTATACACCTCCAGAAAAGTGCACAAATCCTAAGCATGCTTCTCAGCTGAGAACGAAAAACACCCTTGGAAACATCCTCCCAGATCAAAAGCAACTTGAGTTGACCAGGTTTTAAACTTAGCAGCTGTGGGTGCGAGGGAGGAGCCGCTATGGGCCGTGTTTTGATTTTCAGAGGCACAAACTGCTTGTTTAAAAAAAAGAGAGAAAAAGGAAAACCACGCCTCTCTCTAGAGAGATGATAATCAGGCCAAACTCTGGTCAGGCTCCCGCTGGGCTGTGTGTAGGCAGTTAGAGATAAAGGGGATTAGGGTCTGGTTGACAGGGTGGGGGACTAGAAATGTGAGGGGGTGGGACAGAAATGCGCTGGTACTGAGGGGAGGGGAGGGGAGCCTTCTGGGCTGGAGTGTTGGGAGAGCCTTCGGGACTTGGAGCCGGGGGACTATAAGTGGAACTAGGCGTCCTGGACACTTGGAGAGGACAAATTAATTCTCCAATGTCTGGACTTTTCCATGGCAAATGAGTGTGTGTGGGGGGTGGGGTGGGGGAGGCAGTTTCCAGCTGTTCTTTTCTGCTGCACGATTATAATTAAAACAGTGAGATGAGGGGCCCAGAAACCCAAGCTCTCATTGGCTGCAGGGATGTAGCATATTTGCTCATTGAGAAAAGTTGAGTGCATCTTCTCCAGTCCTAATTTCTTACATCTGAATGCTGTTTTGTCCCTGTGCCATAAGAGCTTCTGCATGTCTTGTACCCATTTCATCCTCCGGGTGGTCTTCATAAAGTCTGGAACCTGGGAATAGACAGAGCTGGGTTTGAATCCCCAGCTCTGTGACCTTGATCCGGTTTCTTACCCTCTCTGAACTGGTTGCTCACTCACAAAAATTGAGAATTGAGGTTTAATTCTCTGGCTCAGGGGCTTGTTATTAAAGTCATGCTAACTATGTGTTTGGGAGAGATACACAGATATATACAATGCATCAAAAAATGAGATGGATTTGATGAACAGCATAGATGTGTGACACAGCAAGGAGAGGAACATGCTGATGGTTGAATGGGCTCATGGTGGGTATTTTGGTATTCGGTGTTCTATTCCTTCCAGTTTTCCATGTTTGAAAATGTTCATAAGAAAATGTTGGGGGAGGTGAATTCTGGTGTCTGACTTTACAGTCCCATTGTACAGATGAGAACATGGAGGAGCTGCAGAAATGACTTGCCCAGGTTCATCTGGTGACTCAGAGACAAACAGAACAGCTGGGTGCACTGAATTAAGTCCTTCCCCTGGCTGGGTATCCCTGGGCCAAGTTGCTGAACCTCTCTGGGTCTCACTGCCAACTCCATCCTGAATCTGGAACTCCTAACCTGCATCTGACCCGCACAGTGAAGGTGTGTGTCACTCCCCTCCCAAAGGATAACAGGTCTCTTTCCATTTGGGCCCATGTTGACCCCTCCTCTGGCCTTGGAGGTTTGACCTCCCAGGGCTTTGCCAGCCATAGCTAGACTGAAGGCTTCTTTCATACCCATGCCCATTCCTGGCCACTTGGTCCTAAGAGAATGCCTGTGGAAGGGCGGGTATTATCTCATGGTTTCGTAGATCTTCCTGGAGCACTTACTAAGTGCCAGGTACTGTACTGGGGTGTGTGTTGTGGGAGGGGGGTACCACAGTGCACCAAAGAGGCCTGGAACCTGCCACAGAGGGCAGGGGAAACTGAGGCTAAGCGACTTATTTGCTCATCATCAGACTGAGTACTGGGGCAGGAACCAGGGTGCTCTTGGTCACAACTATATTCCTGGCAGACTGGATACTCATAAACAATACTTCCTGTATGAATAAACTTGGATAGTCACTACCGAGATGCCTCCTGTCTGCTAACTCTGAACCACAGTCAATTCCCAAGTCCCCCAAGGACTGGCATCTCTGAGACATCAGCGCTGCCCAGCTCAATCAGCTCCTGCTTGCTGGCTGTGTGACCCTGGGCAAAATACTTTCCCTCTCTGAGCCAATTTAGTTTTCTACACTGCAAAGGGGGAGGCCTGGTGTGCTGCACTTCATGGGGTCAGAAAGAGTCAGACACAGCTTCCAGACTGAACAGTAAGGTGGGAGTCACTAAAGACCTCCAGATAAGGGTCCCTGGAGGTCTCTTATCTGGGGAAGACTGGAAAAATAGCACATACATGAATACTCAAGGTGTGGCCCCTGAGGCTGTCTTGGCAGATGAAAGGCAAACTGCACAAAGATAATGTCCGTGTATACTGCTGTTCCTGGAAGGGTCACATACCTCCACGGACTGTGGATAACCACTATATAACTAATAGATTGGCTACTGTCTTATGTTTGGGGCGATATATGTGCTCACATCTGGAACGGGTAAAATTTCCTTTTTGCTATAATAATAACATTTATCTGCACTTCCTGTCAGGTGCTGCTCTCCATGAGAACATTCTCTCCTAATGACCCTATGAAATGAGGCCTGTTATTGATTTCCCCTTAGAAATGGAGGCACAGAGAGGTGAAGTAGTTTGCCCAAGGTCACACAGCAAAGGAAGTAGGAGGATGTGAACCAAGGGCTCACTGGTTGGAGTCAGGGCCCTGGACATCCGTGGTCCCTTCCATAATATGCATAGTGCCACCAAGAGTCCAGGATCAGTTCTAAAGCTTAAAACAATCACTCGTTTACTCAACACACATTATTACTGAGTCGCTTCGGTATGCACGTGGCTTTTCCAGGACAACGGGGAAGCAGAAGGTAACAGACCAGAGCGTAGGTGCCGTTGGCCTGTGCGCCCCGGGAGGGTAGCTCCGAGCTGGCCAGGTGCTCATTGGGCCCCGGGCACGGCGCAGGGCACACTACAGGCGCTCAGCAAGCGTTCCTTGAAGGAACGCGCGAATCGAAGTGTCACGCCCGCAAGGCGTACACGGCCCGGCGAGGCGGAAACAGACCCAACACCGCCGAGGCGTCCCGGGGCTTCTGGGAATCCCATCTACGCGGCCCGAGAGGCCTTGAGGAGGCGGTAAGACAAGTCGGACCCGCGTCCCCGGCGCCCTCCCCGGGGCCGTAGCAGCTCAAAAGGCCGGCTGGGGTGAGTGAGCAAGCCGCGTTCGGGGTCCCGGCGACAAGCCCCAGAACACCCTCCGTCCCCGCGCCTTCCACTCTTAACTCCTGGCTCCTTCGCGATTCCACCTACGGGGCCTCCCATATCCTCCATCCTCGACTCCCGCTACCTTTTCGAACCATCGGCGTTGCCCCTGCTCGCGTCCTCCCGCCCGGCGACCGTCCCCCGAGTCGGGGCGCGCCCAGGGCGTACGGCGCCCCCTCCCCAGCCGGCCCAGCTGAGCCCGAGGTCCGGGAGCGCCAATCCCTTTAGCCTTTCCCTCTAATCCGGAGCATCGCTCGATGCTGTCGGTCGACTCCACCGGAGCCTGGGAAAGCGCGCCCCCGAACCCCCGGGACTCCGGCTGGGGAGGGGGCGGCGCCGGTGCGGAGGTCACCCTCCCGGGGCGTCCGCAGCCTCTCATTCGCTCGCGGGCCCGCCGCTCCGCGCCCAGGGCCGGAGCTGGTTCGCCGAGTCGCGGGGCGGGGCTTGCCCCAAGCCCGTCCCCCGGTGAGGGCGGAGGGAGGAGGAGGAAAGGGGGGGGCGGAACACAAAACCGGCAAGGTTTTTTTTTCCTTTTGCATTTAATTAAAAAAAATTTTTTTTTTTTTTCAAACCCGAGGGGTCCCGCCCGGAGCGGGCGCGGGTCCGGGGCGCCCGGGCCGCGGCGCGGGGCGGCGGCAGGGGCCTGGCGGAGGCCTCCGGGCGGCCGCCATGCGATCAGGCAGTGCGCTGACCGGCCCGGCCGGTCGGCCCCTTCTGGGTCCTCCCTTTGCAGCCCGTGCGGGGCCGTCTCGGAGACCCCGCGCCGACGGCTGCTCAAACATCAGGGTGAGTTTCTCACAATGTAGCAATTTCTCTTTAAATCTCTTAACTCTCTCTACCTGCGAGTCGGGGCTGTGACAGGGCGCAAAAGCGAGGGGGGAGTGGGGGTTGGCGGCGAGGGTGTGTGTGGGGGGAGCCGGAGCCGGGGCCGAACCCACCCCCCCGACACTCACACACTCAGCCCCCCAACCGGGGCGCAGCGCCCGCTGCCTCTTTTTCTGCTCCGCGCCCACCACCCCCGACAGCTTCCCCCCACCCCCCGCGTCTCTCCTACCATCACCGCCGCCCTGATCCTGCGGGGACCCCCCCACCCACCCACCTCGGGCTCCCCTGCCCAAACCCGGCTCCCGGTGCCTCCCCGGCCCTCCCGCCGGCTGCCGGGGATACAATGGAGCGGCGGAAAAACGAGACCTAACGTTCCACGGGGGGAGGGGCGGGGAGACCCCCTCCCTCGGCCCGAGGGCCCCCTCCCCTCGCTCCGCTCCCCGCCTTTCGGAGAAGAAGAGGGCCATGGGGGAGTGGATGGTGGTTTCCCGGCCGGAGCCGGCGAGCCTTCATTTCCCCCCTCTTCGCCTCGTGCCCTGCGCCCCCCTCCTCAAATCACTCCCTGGGGTGCGGGAGGGAAACGGGGCCTCTGGCAAGATGAGGGGGGAATGGATGCAGAAGGAGGCCACTGGGTCTCCCCCTCCCCACAGCCCCTAAACAATGAAAGGAGTTGACTTGGTCCCCCACCCCCCAGCAGTGAAAGGAGTTGACCCCCTCCCCCGCTAGCTGGCGGGTCCCGGAGGGGGCCGTTACGGGGAGGGGGGTCGGGGGGAGGAGGGAAGTGAGCCTTACCCCTGTCACCTCCCGAGATTTGAGGCGGCCCCCCATCTCCACCCCCTCGGCCAGGGAATGGGAGGCACCAGGCCCAGCCCGGGCACCGCGCTCGGGTGGTGACCTTTAGACAAAGGCAACCTTTTCCCTGGGGTGAGCCCGGCCGAGCCGGGCCCGAGGCCTCCCCGGGCCCCTGCGGAGGGCGGCCGGGCCGCGGGCACCCGGAGGGAGGGATGGAGGAGGCGGGAGGAGGGCTGGAGCCATCTGGTTTTCCCATCCCTGGTTGCCCCTCGGCGGCTTCTCCGGCTCCTGTCACGGGCGGCCCGCGGGGAGACAAGGGACCCGGGGAGCTGCCCAGGCCTTGGTCCGCGGCCAGCGGCGAGCGGGGCGAGGAGCCGCGGGCGGGCTGGGGAGGCACCGGTGATTGGAGCCTCGGCGGCTCCTTCCTTTCCGCACCCCTTTGTTTTGCTTTGTGGTTCAGAGCAGCTGAACTTCCCGGGAGGTGGGGTCAGAGGCCGCTGTGTCAGCGCTCCCCGGGAGGCCGGGGTGACAGGTCCCAGCGCTCCGGTGTGCCCTGGCCGGCGGTGCTGCTGCCCGTGCCCGGACTTCTGCCGGCCAGGCGGCCCCTTTTGTCACAGCCCGCCGCTAGTGTAACCATCTGGGGGGATGTGTCTGCTTTCCCCTCACACCTCCTTTCCCCGGCTGCTCCTCAAGACTTCACGGCCTGAGATTTCTGATAAGCGCTCTGTGCTTTCAACCTCTCCCCCGACTTGGGGTGTGTGTGGGGAGGTCCGTCATCTCTGACCTGTTGGGGTGATGGGAGAACCGGGGAGGTGGGCAGATCAAGGGCCACCCCGCCCCCTGTGCCAGTGTCCAGTGGGCCTTAGAGGTATGCTTACCTACACTCCCCCCCACCCAGCTCCCCCACTCCTAGAAGCCGGAAATAACCTCTCCCTACCCAGAGAGCACTAGGGATTAGCTGCTGTTAGGTGAGCTACACACTGGCCACAACCCAAGGAGGAAGTCGGGGGTCAGTTATGTGATTCCCATTTTGCAGGCAGGCTAATGGAGGCTCTCAGCAGTTGAGTTGACTCACCCAGGGTCCCATGGCCCCAATCTGTAACCATCTCAAGCTTTCCCAGCTCAGCTCAAAACTATTAGGTCTGTCTGTACCTGCCTTTGGCATTTTTGTCCCTTTGACTTCAGTTGGGTCTCAAATGTAGATGAGACCGGGAAGGAGTCCCCAATTTTTTTTCCCTCCCGCTGAGTACCGGTTAGGGGAAAGGGTCAGCTAGGCTGAAGGCAGGGTGCTTTCGCCTGGGGCCCAAGCAGAGCGTTTACCTGCAGGAGCTGAGGGTTGAAGATGTGGGGGTCGTGAGAAGGGGGGCCCCAGGCCTTGCTGCGTGGGACTTGAGGGGGTGGGCCCTTGGCGCCTGGCTCCTCCGTCATCCTCTTCCTGCACCTGAGCTGGCTCTTGGCCCAGCTTACTGCTCCTCAGCCTTGCTGGTAGGGTCGCTGAACTACTCGGGACCTTTGTCGTCTCTCTGCCCAGTGATCCTGCCTGGTACTGTGACACAGCTGGCAGAGAAGTCCCTGCCCGTTCTCCCCATGGCCCGGGTGGCTGGCTCCTTGTCCCACCCTGTGACCTCAGACACTTAGATTCAATTCACTTGTCCTCAGTTTACAGGACAGGTGGGGGGGGGGAACCATTGGAGCCTCTTCGCTATTTTTGTTTCCCCCTCTGTGGGAATATGGCTGGCCTGTAGGGGTGGGGAGGAATGTTGGGGGGCTGGGCATTTGAGGGTGACAGGCAAAAGGCATCCACCCTGGAGGAATTCCCTGTGGTGGATGAGCACCACCACACTAAATAGTTTCACTTTGGTGACCACCTTCCTCCAGCTTTCTGGGACCCTTCCCCTTCAGCACTTACTGGTACCAAATAAACCCCTGGGCAGGTAGGTGTATGGCACGAGGGAGAAAGGCTGTGGAGGGCCCAGCCTACCCTAGGGGGAGGCTTTAGGGGTGATCTTGCCATTTTACAGGTGAGGAAACTGTGGTCTGTGGCTGAGAGGGGATAAGTCATAATAATTCCTGTGGGGTGGGGGCAGGAGGGGTGGGGCTGTGAGCCTCTCTGGAGTGAGTGCTTCCTGATTTTGGGGGGTTGGGAGGGAAGTGGGGGAAGCATGAGTAAGGCCCAAGAGTGACAGGCCTATGCCCCACCCCCTTATTTGCCAACTTCCTTCCCAGAGGCCTCTGGGGCCTTCCCCAACTTTCCCTGGGGACGTGGGGGGGGAGGGGTCTTCCCCCTTTCCCCTCTGAAAGGGTCCAGGGGTCAGCGCCAAGCCCTGAGAGCCTGGCCGGAGGGGTCCTGGGGTATGTGTGAGGGTCCTGGGGGCGGTCACCTTTTCACCCCAGGCCCAGCCACCACCAGAGTTTGCCCTCCCCAGCTTTCCCCCTTGGCTGTCTTGACTCCTGGTCTTAAGAATGCAGAGGGCTGCTGGTGGGGGGAAGTTAATTGGAAACAGGAAAACATGGCATTCCTTTCTAGAGGGCCTAGGCTTGGAAAGCAGTGAAGGGCTGCCTTTCTGCCTCTCCCGCCCTGCAGAGGAGAGGGGTGGAGGGCATGGTTATCTTGCCTTGATCTCTTTGGGGTCTCTCCCTCACCAGGCTCCCTGACTTTTACTGGAAACAGCTAGTTGCCTGTTTTACATCCATGGTATGAAACACTCTTCCCCACCAATCACAATCACTTGGGTGGCGCCACTCGCCCCCCACTCCCCCCCGCACACACACCATTTACTGGTTCATATCCATGTTTGTCCCCCGCGCTCTGAGGGCGGAAGGCCTGTCTGAGTTGGCTTTCCAGTGTAGGATGTGTCACTCTCGAGACACGTGGGAAATGTTTGGTTAACTGGTCCCCGAGGATTCCCTCCTCCTTCCTTCCCTAGACTTCTCCCCTGCCTAGGGTACTACCATTAGAGTTCTGTCCCCATGTACTGAAGCCTTTGTGTCTCAGTGGCACGCAGGATCCCCCAGAGGGAAAGAGAGAGGGTTTTCTAAGACATCTCTGGCTTGGCAACAATGAGGTTGTGTCCTGAGTTAATGGATATTCACTGATGCCGGGGATCTGTTGGCAGGAGAAGCTGGAGAGAAGACCTTTGTGTCTCTAATTGTTCCTGATCAAGCTTCCTGAGGGTCTTCTGTGTGCCTGGGCCTCAGGGCCCAGTTATGATAAGGGGACCCAGTTCAGGAGGAGGGCAGAGAGAAGAGTTGTCTTCAAGGCTGCTGGAGGATTTGATCTATTCTGTCTGGGTGCTTTGCAGAGGCTCCAGGAAGGAAACACCTCTCTCTCTCTTTTTTTCTTCTGAGTGATACCCAGGACAAATTCAAGATGCCAGATATAGCGGCAAGTCTCCCTTTTCCTCCTCTGGGCCATCCCCAGTCTCCCAGCTCATCTCCCCAGAGTCGACCCCTCAATCCTGATGTTTTGTGCACATACATTTTTGTACATGCTGCTGCTAAGTCGTGTCCGACTCTCTGCGACCCCATAGACGGCAGCCCACCAGGCTCCGCTGCCCGCCGTCCCTGGGATTCTCCAGGCAAAAACACTGGAGTGGGTTGCCATTTCCTTCTCCAATGCATGAAAGTGAAAAGTGAAAGTGAAGTCTCTCAGTCTTGTCCAACTCTCAACAACCCCATGGACTGCAGCTTACCAGGCTCCTCCATCCATGGAATTTTCCAGGCGAGAGTACTGGAGTGGGGTGCCATCGCCTTCTTCTTTGTGTACATGTGTATGTCTTAAAAAATATGTATTTTACACACACTGGCACCCTCTGCCCATTGTCCTGCACATTGCCTGTTTTGCTTCATCTCCCTGGGAGATGTACACAGTACCCAGAGGGTTTCCTCTGGGTTTTTCTTGACTGCGTTGTATTCCTTGGTGTGGGCAAGTCCTCCATGACTCAGCATGGATATGGAGGTCTTTCCTGATGTTTCTACCTGCTGAGCAGGACAGGCATCCGCTTGGCCTATCAGGAAATGGGTATGCTGGCAGGATATACTGGAGGCAGGATTGATGGGTCAAGAGCCTGCAATTTGTCATTGGGTCACATGGAGGAGGCACCTGTGCAGCTAAATATTGAAGGAAGTCATTCCCCCTCCTGTTTAAGTCATCCCGCCAGTCCACCCCATTATCTTTGCTTCTCATGACTGCATTGTCCCCTCCTTCCTGCCTGTAACTTGCACTCACCCCAGATGGGCGTGCATAATGTAGAGGTCAAGGATGTGGGCACTGTTGGTTCAGATCCAGGTTCTGCCACTTGCTGGTTGAATGGGTGCAGGCTGGGGGCTTGCTGACTCTGGACCTCAGTTTTCCCTTCTGTTAAATGGGTTGGTCTCAGCACCTCTTGGAGAAGGCAATGGCACCCCACTCCAGTACTCTTGCCTGGAAAATCCGATGGACAGAGGAACTTGGTAGGCTGCAGTCCATGGGGTTGCAAGAGTCGGACACGACTGAGCAACTTTACTTTCCCTTTTCACTTTCATGCATTGGAGAAGGAAATGGCAACCCACTCCAGCGTTCTTGTCTGGAGAATCCCAGGGATGGTGGAGCCGGGTGGGCTGCCATCTATGGGGTCGCACAGAATCGGACACAATTGAAGTGACTTAGCAGCAGCAGCAGCTCAGCAGCTCAGCTCAAAGTTTCTTTGGAAACTTTGTTACAAGGATGAAATAATATCTACCAAGCTCATAGGTACCCTGGTCTAGACTGTCCTTGGCAGTGTCATCTGTCATTCTGTGGCAGGCCTATCACCTGGGGGCAGGAACCCCTTAATCCTGGGCTGTGAACCCCCTTACTGACAGGCAGGTGAGGTGACTTTTGCACTTACCTGCCCTGTGTCCTTGGGCAAGTGATCCTTCCTGGGGTGTTGGTTTCCTTGTCTGTGAAACGGGCCTGTGGCATCTCCCCGGCAGGTGGGCTATGAGGGCAGAAGGAGGCAGTGCCCTCCCCAGTCGGGCGGGCAGTTGGCTTTCGGGAATCAGCATCTGATGTTGCTCTTATTTTTGCTATGCTTACTCTTCTCCCATGGGCCCCATGCTGACTTCCCTGCCCTGAAAGCTTTCCATTGTCTTCCCAAAAGGCACATAGGGAGCATTGTTGGCATTCTATACTGCTCGGCTGCAGAGGGCACAGGGCAGGCTGCTCTGGCATGAGGCAAGGCCGCGTGGCCCTAGGGACAGATGGGGCTGCCGTGCTCTGGGCCTTAGTCTCCTTATCTGGAAGAGTGGCTGTGACGGGAGACCCATCTTTGTGCTCATGGTTGTTCAGTGCTTCACACGGTGCCTGGCGTATTGCAAGTCCTCAGAAAACGTTTGTGGTTGTGATGGTGATGATGCTGGCAATAGTGGTGATCGTGATGGTGACGGTGGTGATGGTGGTGATGATGCTGATAGTGATGGAGAGAAGTACCAAAGTCTCCCATGGAATTAGATACCAAGTCCTTGCCTCCTTCCCCTAAAACCCTGGGCAGTCTTGGTCTTTTTCATTGAAAATAAGAATCCAAGGGAATCAAATACCCTTCTGGGCCTCAGTTTCCTCATCTCTGACAAAACTCATGGGGTCACTGGGAGGCTTAAGTGAGTGAAGACGTAGGAAAGCTTTTAAGACAGACCCTGGCTTACAGGAGTGCACAGGGAAGGTTAGCTTTGCTTGTTGTTATTTTAACTTTTTATCATGGAAATTTTAAAGCCCCCACCAAGAGTTGAGAGAATAGAATAATCAACCCTCGTGTATCCATCTCCAGCTTTGCCAATTTTCTCCTGATCCTCCCTCCCCATTTATGCCCTTTCCTTTCCCTTTTCTGCTAAAATATATTTAAGCAAATTCCAAACACTGTGTCACTTCAACTGTAACATTAATGTTATTAATGGTATTATTATTTTTGGCATCCAGAATCTACTTGATCCTCTGGGATCTGTCCTAACCTGTGAGGGAAGAGACATTAAGCCCATTTCACAGCTGGGGGCAATCAAGGCTGCAGGCAGTAAGCTGTGGTCCTTGATCTGCATTCCCATCCTGTCTTGGCCACCCCAGACTTTGCACGCTGGTAGCTGTTTCAGATCACACAGGCTCGGGGATTTATGCCTGGATGTGTATTGCGTGGGTTGGGGGTTCTGATATTCTGTGCAGAAACCACAGAGAAGGTGGGCCTTTGGCAGGGGGACGGATAGACGACAGTGAGGGCTTCGAGTCCTTCTGCCCCTCCTGACTTTGTGACTTGGAGGCAAATTACTCTCCCCCTCTCATTCCAGATTAGAGAACCAGAAGTACAGGAATAATAACCGATGCTTCTTTTGAGAGCTTTTGTGTTTGTTAAATAAGGCCCCTCGTGGAAACGTGTTTTGCAAGTGCCTGGCTCCGAGTCAGCGCTTGGCAGGTCACCATTGTCACTGTCGTGATTACTTCCAGGTGTGCCCCAAGGGGTCTGTAACCAAAGGCTTCCAGGGTTCAGAGGTCAGAGAAAGGGTCCATGTCTCTGGAGTCCCCAGCCAGGCCCGGTTGCCTTTCTCCTCTCCTCTTGCTCACTCCATCTCTCTGTAATTCTCCTTCGAAGTGTTTCTTGTTCTTGCGGGGGCGAAAGGGTTGCTGACTTGTAGGTGACCCCCAACTCCCACCCTCTGTGTCCCAGCCTGGTAGCCTTGGGAGCGGAGTGAAGGGGGAGTGTCTGGCTGTGGTTGTGGGACCCTTGTAAATGACCCCTGGGGCCTTGGAGGGAGCCCTGGTGGCCTCCGCAACCTGTTCCCCCAGGACACCTGCAGATCAAGGGTTCCTGGGTCCCCTTTTTCCAGAGGAGGCACCCTGTTCTGCCTCTCGTTCACTGTGTGGTGCTGGGCAGGCTGATGCCCACAGTACCGACCTCCCGGGACCCTTGTGACAGTTGGCTGGACTGTATAACCTCCCTCCTGTCCTTCAAGGAGGCACCTCACCCATCCTCAGACACCCAGCCCCCCAGGCAAGGTGGGGGGCTCCCTGGAAGAGTTATCAGCTCTTTACCCAGCCAGGCTGGGCTCCCCTCGTCCTGGAAAGCTCTTGCCACACTGGCTTCATTCCTCTCCCCGGAACCTGCCCAGTGACCTCCTGGTTCTGTGGATGTGTGTACCCTTTCACAGAAAGGCGTATATTTCCCTCTATCCTTTCACTGGATGTAATTGACATACACAGCGAAAGGCACAGAGATTACGAATGCTTCTACCAGAGTCTTGCCAAAAGGTAGCCTCCTGTGTAATCCACACCCTGTCAAGACCCAGAGCGTTTCCATCGCCGCCAGAAAGTTCCCTTGTGCCCCTTCCTAGTCAGCACCCCCTCCCAGAGCATCAGAGTCACTGGCCTGCTGCTCCCTCATGTCCCTTCTTGCAGATCTGCCTTGCCTCTTCTCGAATCCCACAGACTCGCAGACTCGCCTGGTCCTTTGGGTTGGACATCTCAGCATCCGGCCGTGGTCTCAGGACAGCCTGCCTGGTTTTCATCGAGCAGGAGTCCTTGGGAAGGTTTTATCTCCTTTCTCTCCAGAGAGAGAGATCTTCCCACCCCTCACCCCCGTGAAATCTCATCATTCAAGAGCCCCTTGCCTGGGTGCCTTTCCCGGCCTCAGCCCCCAGTCTGGGGGTGCTGTCTCTTCTCCCTGCACCACTCCTCATAGCTCTACTGGAATGTAGATGTCCTGTGAGCGTCCCTTCAGGCCTGGCTTTCTCACTCGACCCTAAACTATGGAAGGAGAGAAACAATGCGCCCGTGTTCCCAGCTCCTGGTGTGCAGTAGGAATTGCAGAGATGTTTGTTGACTGACCAACTGACTGACTAAAGGATGGACATGTCACAGGGGTGAAGAAAGCGGAGCAGAGAGCCTGTGTTTGGAGTCACCATTCTGTTTTGTAAAAAGTGTGACCCATTTGCTTCCAAAGGACCAGCGGTGTTTGATAACAGTACCAATCCTGGGCTCCCACTTGGAATGTGTCTCCCAAGAGTCCTTGTGGGTGGGGCCCAGGCCAACTCAGCTACCTTCATCACTGGCCTGGACCCGTCCCCTTCGCACTTTTATCACGCCCTACCCCTGAGTGCCTCTTCCTTGGCTCAGGATGCCCAGCCCTCAAAGCTGCAGGTCTCTGGACAGGCAGCCACTGGTCTCCCAGCTGCTTGTGACCCTTGCTCCATAGGTGCTTGTTGCCTCCTACCCTGGCTGCCTTCCCAGTGCCCAGTAGGCACTCCCTAACTATCTACAGGGAGGGAGTGAATCAGGGTCCGTGGGGCAGGTCAGGACGGGAGCCTGGCCCTTGCTCAATGGAAAGACTGAGATGTGGAGCAGCAGGGGTGGGGGGATGCTCAAGTGCTATCCCCCCCAGTTTAGTCACAGACCGGAAATCAGCCATTCTGTGTTCTGTCAAATCTTCTTAACTGTCGCTTGTAAGTTGCATCTCCTTTTATAGACAGATATAGGCTCAGGTCTCGAAGTTGGTAACAGTTTTGGGAGAATCTCTCCTCCATTCTGGCCTTCGGATTTCTGCAACCCTTCGGGCTGCCCTAGTGGCTCAGGTGGTCTCCTGCCTGCAATGCAGGAGACCCCAGTTCCATCTCTGGGACAGCAAGATCCCCTGGAGAAGGGAATGTCTACCCATTTCAGTATTCTTGCCTGGAGAATTTCATGGACAGAGGAGCCTGGTGGGCTGCAGTCCATGGGATCGCAAAGAGTCAGACATGTCTGAGTGACTCATGCTTTCGCTTTTCTGAATGCCTAAGGTTTGCCCCCTATGTTTCAAAACTGCTTCATGAAGCATTGTTTCTCTTTGTTAGATTTCTGTCTCCTTAGCTGGACAAGCAGAATTCCGACCCCCGCCCAGCTCTTTTCTCTCCCTGCCCCGCTTCCACAGTCCTGCTTTTTTTTTTTTTTTTAGATCATTAAGGAGCAGGGCACTGTTTCTCCATTTATCACAGGGACACCGAGCCCATTTCTGGGTCAAACTCTGCAGAGGAGTTGTTGTTGTTTATGAAGTTGTGTCCAACTCTTTGCGACCCCATGGACTGTAGCCCTCCAGGCTCCTCTGTCCATGGGATTTCCCAGGCAAGAATAATGGAGAGGGTTGCCATTTCCTTCTCCAGGGGATCTTTCCAACCCAGAGATCAAACCTGAGGCTCCTGCATTAGCATGTGAGTTTTTTAACCACTGAGCCACCTGGGAAGGCCCTGTAGAAGAAGAGGGAGATTTATTTAAGGGAGTTCCTAACATAAGCCTGCTTTAAGCAGACAGTAAAAAAAATATATATATATATACATTTGCATATGTTCCATATCATTGTACTTTGTATAATAGTTTAATAGTAAATGTAAATTTAGTACTGTGAGCATACAATAAAATATATATGTTATATACAAATATCTGCAAGTATACGTTTATAAGTCTGTATAAAATCCCCTTTTATTCCCATCCCCTTCCCTGGCCCTCTGCCCTGGCAGATTGTTCAGTGCCCTGGCAAACTGTCTGCTGTGTGTGGTGGATTTTTGCTTTCTCCAGAGGCTCCTGCTGTATTTCTTCTGTCTTTTTCACCTAGCACCCATGTTGCCACTAGTCCGTGTCAGCTCCTGCTTCTTCTGGCTGTGGGACTCCGTTGGGTGTGGTTATCAGAGGTGAGATGTCTCGTCCAAAGTCAACGCTGCTAGCTGCTAGTGGAGCAAGGATTTGAATCCAGGCGCATCCTGCTAGTTATTTCAGACCTGCACGCAGGCCTCTCCTGTCCCTGGTCTCAGAGCTCTACCCTCAGAGACTGGGAGGGGAGTAAGCCCCAAACACACCCATCCTCTCAGCTACGTGAGATCTGTATCTTGGGAGTGTCACCTGGGCTGGCCAGGAGGAGGCATGGCTGCTGGGGTATATTGATGCATCAGGGCAGGCTTCCTGGAGGAGGGGGCTTCAGGGAAGGAGGGTTGGGAGGGGGCTTTGGGCTGCAGGCCATTTCTAGCAGAGGACCCTGGGATGCTTTGCATAAAACTTCCAGGGAGAGGGCCCAGGACACTGGGACTGAGATCTGGGGTGCCTTGATTTTGCTGATGGGACGTAAGAGAGGGTCTCCAGGATGATCCAAGGTCATTGGCTTGAGCAACTGAGTGGATGCAGGGACCCTTTCGTGGGACACTGTACTGGTGCCTGTGGTTTGGGGAGCACAAACCCCAGAGAAGAAAACTCCAGCACCCTCTTGGCTGGTGGAAAGGTGCAGATGGGAGGAATGAGTGAACTGGAGGCATTGCGAGTGAGAGACAATGACCCGCAGGGGTCACTCGAGCCCCAGGGATGGGGACAGTTCCTCAGGGAGAGGACAGGACAGGTGGGAGCTTCTTTGGCCAAAACTGAGAGAGAGGGAGGAGCCTGGGTTTGATGGGCGGGTAGGGGCCTGAGGCAGACTGGAATATGGTGAGGAGTCAAGAAAGAAGGATGGCTTCAGGGATAGAGGGATGGATGAATGAAGATGGCTGAGTGGATAGGTGGATAAATAGATAAATGGATGGATGGAAGGAAGGCAGGCAGATGGAGCTCTTGGCAGCCCGAGATTGAATATATATATATATATATATATATATATATATATATCTGCTATCCTCTATTTCTCCCCAGTGTTCTCAGGTGAAAGTCTAACCCTCCCCTCCCCTCATAAAGCCCCTGTAGTCTGACCTGGGCTTATCTCCCTGACGTCATCTCCGGCCCTTTCACTTTGCTTTCTTCAGGCACCCAGTTGGTTCCTGCCCACTGCCACCTTTGTTCTCGCCTCTCCTTGCCCTCGCCTCTCCTTGCCCTCATCATCTTCTCCCACTCCCTCCTGTCTCTTGGCTCCTCGTCCTGTCCTGCAGGCCTCAGTTTAAATACTCTCTCCTCCAAGGAGCCTTCCTTGATGATCCTGTCCAACTTCTTCCACATCACTTGGTTTATTTCCTTGTCAGAATTTGTCCCTCGGACCTGACTGGGAATAAGTCCAGACTCAGTATTCACTGCATGAAAGAGGGGACAGGCTTAGAGACAGAGATTCCTAGGATTGGAGCAGGCTTAGAGAAAAAAAAAGGAGAGAAGATTCTAGAAGAGGCAGGAGGGGGTGGTGCTGGTTGGGCTGAAGAGTGAGGTTCCCTCACAGGTCAGGAAATGAGGAGGAGAGGGGAGTGAAGGCAGAAGAAAGGTGTTTGTGTAGTTAGGAAGGAGCTCAGGAGGCCAGTGTGGACCTGCTTGGAGATGGGAGGAGAAGGTTGAGGGGGAGCTGGTGGTGTTGCCAGCTGCTAGGAGGGAGGGAGCTTTGGCAGTCCTGTTGCTGCTGGGAGAAGGCAGCCACCTTTTATCTTTAGAGGTCTTAATAACACGTGCTGATGCTAGGTCACTTCAGTTGTGTCTGACTGCGATCCCATGGACTGTAGCTTGCCAGGCTTTTCTGTCCATGGGATTCTCTAGGCAAGAATATTGGAGTGGGTTGCCATGCCCTCCTCCCTCCAGGGGATCTTCCCAACCCAGGGATCAAAGTTGTGTCTATTATGTCTCCTGCATTGGCAGGGGGTTCTTTTCAATAGTGCCACCTGGGAAGTCCCAAAGTGAAGCTGTTTCTGCCCATTTAAGAGCAGGTGGTGGTCCTTAGTTTGGGGGAAGGAGGATTCTTTGGGGGACCTGTTCGGAGGCCACCAACCTTCCCTCCAGAGAAATGCATGCTTGACTCTACATCCCAACCTTTGGTGGGGGATTTCAGTGGGGGGGGGGGTTGGATCCAGTTACCATAGCAACGCTAATAATAACAGCTCACAGGGTGCTGGGCACTGGTCTAGGGCCTTCACAAGTCCTGACTCAGTTATGCATATGGAGACTTAGGAGGTAGGTGCAATGGGCAACCCCCATTGTACAGAAGGGTTGAGGGTGGGAGAAGATGGGGCAACAGGATGAGATATTTGGATGGTATCACCAACTAAATGGACATGAGTTTGAGCAAGCTTCGGGAGATAGTGATCGACAGGGGAACCTGGCATGCTGCAGTCCATGGGGTCGCAAAGAGCAACTGAACAGCAGTTACACGTTGTACAGATGAGGAGTCTGAGGCCCAGGGAGGTTAAGTGACTTGCCCAGGGTCACACAGCTGCTGAAGAGTAGAGTGGGGATTCCCGCCTGCCTCTCTCCCCCAAATCTGCCTCGCAGACTGCCCAGTCTGGCCCCAGAGCCCAGGCTTTTAGCCATAAAGCCTCACTGCTTGCTTGTTACAGGTGCCAGGACCAAAGCCCACAGTCCAGAAGCTGCCTTTTCCCTTACCACTATTGTCCTGGGATCTGGCCAGGTCTCAGCCAGTAGAGGCCCGGGCTCAGCAGGAGGCCTCCCCCCCTCCTCTTTCCCTCTCTCCCCTCCTTGGTGTCTTCATTAACAACCTTGCGCTTCCTTCAGGCAATGGATGTGTTTGTGAGTTTGTGATGGAGCCGGGTGGGTGACTGAGTGTGAGTCAGTGAGGCCTGCCCGAAGGAGTCAGGACGCCGGAAGGCAGATCTGTCTGGGCGCAGGGGCTCCTCCACCCCTCAGCCTCAGTTTCCCCATCAGCAAGAGGGGCCTGATGCCTGCCTCTCAGAGGTTTCATAGATGACATCACATGTCAGCAGAAGTGCTGGAAATTTATGGTGGTAACTGGCTTCAGTGGTGTTTCAACATTCAGAGTATTTCAGAGCGGAGAGCAGGCTAGAGGAGATAGAACAGCTCCCAACCGGGCAGGGCACCTCTCCTTCCTCAAAGAGGCTAAAGATTTTTCAGCAGATAACTATTTCTGCTGCTAATATTGGGTGGGCCAAAAAAGTTCGTTTGGGTTTTTCCAGAACAGCTTACAGAAAAACCTGAAGGAACTTCACCCAATGTATCTGTGACTGTTTATATGAAACGGGATATGGAAGGATGGTCATGGCAGGTCAGCTTTTGCCTCTCCCCTACCCCTCAATGAGAGTAAAGGGGGAAAAAAAGGAGTTGGTTTTTTAGAGACTTTTGAGGTTGAAATTGTAGAAATGGAGTTGTAGACAGAAACGATCTACCTGTTGGGATGTCTGTGGCATTTCACTCAGATAAGGTACCGTCCAGAGCCTGACACTCAATAAGCCTGTTGTAAGTGTTGGTTGCTGTTATTATTACTAACCAGCCTTTAGTCTGTACCTGCTGGTACAGACAGGTTGGGCTGTGTTGCTGATCAACAGTCTCTCCATCTTGAGCACGAATCTCCTGGGGATCCTGTTCAAGTGCAGGGTCTGTGGCAGCCCTCAGACTCTTCATTTCCGGCCAGCTCCCAGGGGATGCTGAGGCTGCCCTTGGTCTGGGGCTACACATTTGAGTAGCAAGGTATAGAGTGGTTTCCAGATGATTTCTGAGTTGCTTCAAGGGTTCTGCACTGGATACTGAAGCTAAAGTGAAAGTGTGAATTAGTCGCTCAGTCGTGTCCCACTCTTTGTGACCCCACAGACTATAGCCCACCAGGCTCCTATGTCCATGGGATTCTCCAGGCAGGAATACTGTAGTGAGTAGCCATTCCCTTCTCCAGGGGATCTTCCCCATCCAGGGATCGAACCCAGGTCTTCTGCACTGCAGGCAGATTCTTTACCATCTGAACCACCAGGGAAGCTAAGGTCAGGTTTAACTCTTTTGTTGTTGTTCAGTCTTTGTGACCCCCTGGACTGCAGCACACCAGGCTTCCCTGTTTTTCACCATCTCCCAGAGTTTGCTCAAACTCATGTCCATTGAGTCGGTGAGGCCATGCAACCATCTCATCCTCTGTCGTCCCCTTCTCCTCCTGCCTTCAGTCCTTCCCAGCATCAGGATCTTTTACAGTGAGTCGACTCTTCACATCAGGTGGCCAGAGTATTGGAGCTTCAGCTTCAGCATTGGTCCTTTGAATGAGTAGTCAGAGTTGATTTCCTTTAGGATTGACTGGTTTGATTTCCTTTAGGATTTAACTCTTCGAAATTAAAAGTGAAAATGTTAGTCGCCCAGGCATGTCCGACTCTGTGACCCTGTGGACTGTGGCCTGCCAGGCTCCTCCGCCCAGGGATTTTTCCAGGCAAGAATACTGGAGTGGGTTGCCATTTTTGGGCTTACCAATTTGAAGGCAGATCTGTATGAATTATTATACAGGGGAAAAAAAGTCATATATAGCACTGTGAAAGTCTTTTCACTGTCCCCTTATCCTGCCCTCTCCAGAGGGCCTTCTTTGAGGAGTTTGGGGGTGCATTCATTCTGCACCTCTATTCTATGAGTACATTTTTCTCCCCTCTTGATCGCATGTTTCATATGAGTTACTTTATACTAGCTTTTTTAACTTGAACAAATGTCTTAGAATTATTTCCGTGACAGCAATCTAGGACTCCATTGTTTTTTTTTCCCTATTTATTTATTCATTTTAATATTTATTTACTTGGCTATGTCTTAGTTGCACCATGTGGGATCTAGTTTCCTAACTAGGGATCAAATGAGGGCCCCCTGCTTTGGGAACTCAGAGTCTTAGTCACTGGACCACCAGGAAAGTCCCTCTTTTTTTTTTTTTTTTTCCTTTTTAATTATAGTTGATTTATAATGTGTTAGTTTCTGGTGTATAATAAAGTGACTCAGTTTATATATACATATACACACACACACACATTCTTTTTCATGTTCTTTTCCATTATGGTTTATACAGGCTATATACAGTTCCCTGTGCTGTATGATAGGACCTCGGTGTTTATCCATTCTGTATATAATAGTTTGCATCTGCTAATCCCAAACTCCCAATCCTTCCCTCTCCCCTGCCCCCCTAGAACGCTTTCCTTTAGCAAACTAAGAGAGGAGTGTTCCGTAATTTATTTAACCTCTACTCAATGGATTTTTGTTTCGTTTTGTTTTGGCTACCAGGTTTTACTGTGAGCTTGTCTGTATCTTTGGGCTTCCTGGGTGGCTCAGTGGTACAGAATCTGCCACTAGTGCAGGAGATGCAGGAGACAACGGGTTCCATCCCTGGGTCAGGAAGATCCTCTAGAGGAGGAAATGGCAACCCACTCCAGTAATCTTGCCTGGGGAATCCCATGGACAGAGGAGCCTGGCGGGCTACAGCCCATGGGGTCGCAAAGAGTAGGACACAACTGAGCGACTAAACAAAAAGGGTGTTAGGTCTCCTAATCTTGTTGAGCCTCCTCACCAGTATCTGAGTTCCTCCTTCAGTGTTTTCGGATATATACCTGGGAATGGAATCTCTGGGTCATCTGGTGATTCTCTTTTTCACTTGCTGAGGCACCACCGTGGTCCACGGTAGCGGCACCCTTTCACATTCCCACCCACAGTGCACAAGCGCTCCAGTCTCTTCACACCCTTGCCAACAGGCGTTGTATGGTCTTGCCCCCACCCCGCCCCACACTTCTTCTGTGTTTGGAATCCAGTATGTATTCTCCACTCCGAACATCTTGCTGGACCAGCTCTGTTTCCAGGGCTGGGAAGTCACATGAGGCTGCTCCGAGTGGACGATGCAGGGTTAGAGCGTGCGTGTTTGCCGTCGTCACTGATGTGGCTGTATTGAAATCTCCCATCTTGCTGTGAGTTTTCAGTTTATCTCCAGTGTCCTTTGTTCCTTTTTCTCTCCTTTCCCCACTCCTTTAGTTTGAGCAGTTTGGCATTCCATCTTATTTCCACTCACACTGTCTCTCTGCTACCCTAGCATTTCCATTCTGCATCTTTGACCAGGACTTGTGCTCCCATTCAGAGGGAGATGGGAGCCACAGCAGGCTTTTGAGCTGGAGAGTGACCTGACCTGACATTTTTGTATCTGCATCTGCAGTGGCTTGTGCAAGAGGGTTTCTACCGGCCAGATTCCTGGAAGAGGACTTGCCAAGGCAAAGGGAAGCGTGCACTGAAGTTTGGGGAGGCAGTGCCAAGTGGCATTCCAGAAAGGCCTCACCGTTCTCAGCCCTGGCAGCCAGCAGCCAGAATTTACTGAGTGACTGCTCAGTGCCAGGCATGTGCCGGACCCTGGAGTTGCTGTTGAGAATCCAGCCAGGTCCCGCTGCCTAGATAACTCTTTGTGGAGAGGTGGGGCTGCCTCTGGAGCAGCCTTTGAGCTCAGAGGAAGGCAAAGCTTTCAGAGGAACCAAAAAAGGAGAGGCCAGAAGCCGTTCTAGGTGGTAGAAGGAGGCTTGGCCCAGCCCTGGTGGCGTGAGTGCTGGCTGGATCTGGAGGCGGACTCTATAGCTCTCAGTACCATGTGTGGGGGTCCCCCCTCCATGTGGGACATGTCAGGGTACAGTTGAGTGAAATAATAGTACCTCCACCTCGGGGCTAGTTTGGGAGGGTTCAGTGGGAGGCAGACAGTACATGGGTGGTTGTTTGACTAATTTATCCCCACTGGGAGGGGATCAACATCAGGAACCGGGCAGCCTGACCTAGGGGCTGGTGCTCTGGATATGTTTAGGGCCTGTTGCAGATACACTTGGACTTGAAGCCCCAGCTGTCTCCTTCCTTGGGCCAACTGCGACAGGCCTCTGTTAAAAGAGGATAAAAAAAACAGATGCTGCTTCCTTGGAGGGTGATAAGGGTCCAGTCAGTGAGGTGATGGCCACATGGCACTCGGGGCCCCCTGTACCAGTCAGGCTGTATAAAGGTGGTGGTTGTGTAGGCACTTGATCATGTCCGACTCTTTGTGACCCCACGGACTGTAGTCCACCTGGCTCTTCTGTTCATGGGGATCCTCCAGGCAAGAATATTGGAGTGGGTTGTCATTTCCTCCTCCAGGGGATCTTCTCGACCCAGGGATCGAACCTGCAACATCCTTTATTAGCAGGCGGATTCTTTACCACTGAGCCACCAGGGAAGCCCTTCCATAAAGGTTAGCTGCTGTTACTGTTAACTGCTGCTGTCATCATTATTAATTTAAGACTTATAGGCAACAGCCAGCTCCTTCCAGACCCCTCAGGACTGAGACCCCAGAGAAATGAGGTCGGTGGCTTGGGGTCAGAAAAACTTTGCAGCAAGGATCTGAAGCCAGGTTTGTCTGACCTGGGCTCAGGGGCTCCCCACTGCTGGACTTTGGGGAAGCCTCATGCTTAACATAAAGACCCTTTCCTTCTTACAGCAGCACACAGAGCAAGACACACTCTCAGGGTAACACCACCTCCATCAGTAGTGATGACAGGAGCTCACCTGCGGTGACTCATCGGGCACCTGACCTGAAGCCAGGCTATTTATAGTTTGTCTTTGCGCTCTGTGAATATTTATACATTTGGCTGCAGAAATATTAGCGTTTGATTCCCCGTGGCATCCCATGACCGGTTATGGGTGTCCCATCATATACACGTGCTCATCGCAGCACCTGGCCAAGTCTGTAGAAGAATCTGCTGCTCAAAAAGCATCTCCCCTCCAGGGCTTTGAGCAAAGCCTCGCGGATGTCTGAGCACACGGATTCCGTCACCCGCTGGCCCACCCTGCAGGGTGCAAGTTGCCCGCATGGTGGTACTGGGTGGTGTTTACTCTTCCGATTCTGCGCTCCTCGGTAGACCGTGCAAAATGAGCAGCCACGTGGAGCCTTGAGGGGTGCTGAGGGCCAGGTGGGTGGCAGGAGTGTGTAGAGAGGCTTCTGGAAGCCTGTACCTTGAAAGCTGGGAGACTGGAGTCTGTGTTGGGCCGTGACTGGTGGTGAGGGAGGAAGCGGGAGCGTGACGGAGGGCCAGCCCTTCTGATGCAACGCTCCTTGTGCTGATACACGCGGTGTCCAGGGAGGCCACGCTGTGGAAATGGTCATGAGAGGAATTAAGGGCAAATGGGCAAGGGAGCAGAGGTTATTCACTTTTGTCTCCAGCCCGTCCAGCTCTTGGGCTTCCCTGGTGGCGCTAGTGATAAAGAATCTGCCTGCCGATGCAGGACACGCAAGAAACCTGGGTTCCTGGGGTCCCTGGGTCGGGAAGATCCCCTGGAAAAGGGCATGGTAACCCACTCCAGTATTCTCGCCTGGAGAATCCTCATGGACAGGTGAGCCTGACAGGCTACAGTCCATGGGGTCGCAAAGAGTTGGACACTACTGAGTGATTTACCATGCACGCACTTCCTGCTCTGCTGAACACTCCCCTGGATTGTTTCATAGGCACCTCAAACCAAACACATCCGACACCTAGCTCCCCACTGCCTCCCCCCCCCCCCCAAATAAACAGCTGCCAAAAAAGCAAAGCCCGCCTCTCTCCAGTTTGTCACCACCTCGGTCCATCCATCCTCTCACTGACCTGGGTCAGGTGCTTTGGTGTCATCCTTGATTCTTCTTTCTCCCTAATTTTTTTTTTTGGCCATGCTGCTCAGCTTGTGGGGGTCTTAGTTCCCCGACCAGGAATTCAGACTTGGGCCCTGGCAGTGGAAGCACTGAGTCCTAACCACTGGACGGCCAGGGAACTCCCAGTTTTAATTTTTCTTATTGTGATAGAAGCACCACATGATGCGAAATTGACCACCTCACTCTCTGTTATTCACATTGTTGTGTCATTGCCTGTCTTCTGCCCCCGCTGGTCCACCAGCGTAGCCTGTGAGCTCGGCCTGCGGAAGACCTCCACGATCTGGCCCCTCTCCCTACCTCCTCTCCAGCCCCCAGCCCCGTCCAGCCACCATCACTTCCCGCCGGAGATCAGTCTCCTCCTCCCCCTGCCCCGGGGGTTCCTTCCTCCCTTGCCTGATACAGGCTTTTTCCCTCAGGCAGCCGAAGGGCCCCGGTTATAACCTGAGTCAGCTCACATCTCTTCTGCTCAGAGACCTCCGGTGGCTCCTGCCAATCAGTAAAAACCCAAGAACTCTGCTCGCCAGTGCACTACCCACTGGGTGAGCTGTGCGTATTCAAGAAGAGAAACACGCTAGATTTCAAAGACTTGGAAGGAAAAGCGGAAAGAGTCAATCCCCCATTAACACTATTTTTATATTGATGACACGTTGAAATGATCATATTTGTTTATATCACATGGTTGTTGTTTAGTCTCAAAGTCATGCCTGACTCTTTTGCGACCCCATGGGCAGGTAACCCAGCAGGCTCCTCTGTCTCTGGGATTTCTCCGGCAAGAATACTGCAGTGGGTTGCCATTTCCTTCTCCAGGGATCAAAGCCACGTCTCTGACATCTCCTGCTTTGGCAGGCAGATTCTCTATTGATAAATAATTCTGTATATAACGTAAACTCAAGTATCTATTAATGTTTATTCAATAAATAGGAACTAAATACATATAAATTAAAAATTTGTAAATAGTTGAATATGTTATATTGTTCTTTTTTGGTCTCCATCCTTACCCCCCTCCAGAACGTAAGCTCCAAGTAAACAGGGATCTTTGTCTTGTTCACAGCCGTCCCTCCAGCTTCTAGAACAGAGCCTGGCACACAGCACATGTCCCAAGCTGTAATTGCTGAATGGGTGAATATTTAGTGAATGAGGAACTCGAGAGGATGTGAATTAGCCCTAAGAAAGTGTGTTGAGCAGGGAGAGAAGAGGAAATTGGGAAGAGGAGAAAAAAGGCCCTGAGTGGGTGTCAGGGACCCTAGGGAACAAGCTGGCAGAGGAGACGGGGTGCATGACAGGGAGGGGGTGTCCGAACTTGATCTGAACTGTGGTTCCCTCGTTTACTGGGTAACCTTGAGTCAGTGACTTGCCCTCTCTGGGCCTTATGGCCTCATCTGTACAAAGGGAGAAGAGTAGCTTCCGGCTTTCCTGCCACGTGCCGGGCACTGTAGTAGATAAAGTAGGCAGCGTTTGTTGTTCTGTTTGGTCACTAAGCCATGTCTGACTCTTTTGAGAGCCCATGAACTGTAGCCCACCAGGCTCCTCTGTCCATGGGATTTCCCGGGCAGGAATACTGGAGTGGGTTGCCATTTCCTTCTCCAGGGGATCTTCCCGACCCAGGGATCGAACCCACGTCTCTTGTGTCTCTGGTGTTGACAGGTGAGTTCTTTACCACTGAGCCGCCAGGAAAGCCTAGTAGGCAGCGTCTTTGCCCTCACGTGACCTAGCGTAGGCTCCCACTTCCTGGGTCATGTGGAATTAATTTGAGCACGGTAATGGCCTGTGGTAAACCTCAATTCCTGTTGTCAAGTTGGCTGTTGGCTTCAGCTTTCCTCATTGGTGAAGTAAGGATGCAGGGTTGTCCTGAAAGCCTGCATCACTGTGCTGTACACCTGGAACTAACAGGACCTTGTACATCAACTATAGATCATTTCTGGTAATGGTGGTTTCTAAATGGGCGCTCTTAATTTTGATGTGGTCTTGGGCTGGAGGTGCAACTTGTGTCTTCATCATGGAGTTTGTGTTTCTTTTCAAACTAAGAACCTGTTGGTGGCATAGAACGCATTTTGTGGATGTTACATCTCTGTCTTTGAACGTGACCCTGATGCTTTACAATCGGCTCTTCTCAGCCAGGCACGCCTGGTTTACTCTGGGACGTGAAGAGACTCAGTTTCCTTTCGTTCCCTCTCTTCGTGGAACTTCAGCGAAAAGGTTCTTCATTTGGCAGGTTGCTGAGTTAACCAGCTTTCATTGGCGGGGGAGGGGGAGTGGTGTGTTTATAAGTTAGCACAAGTCATGCTAGCCTCTGTTAACAAATAAGCCCTTTATTCTCCAGTGGCTTAAGTATATGAAGCAGCTTAAAAGTATTTTTCTCCCTCATGTTATAGACCAAGGAGGGTGTTTCTGTTGGGGCGGCCTCATGTGCATCCATCCAGAGAACCAGGCTCCTTCCCTCGTGTGGCTTTGCCCTCCCCTTAGTCTGTGGAGTCCACTGTAGATGAAGAAGCCTGGAGGGATGTCTTTTGTGCCAGGCCTGGAAAACGCAAGCCTCACTTCTACCTACATTGTGTTAGCCAGAATTCAGTCACGTGATCACACCCAGCTGCAAGGGGGGCTGGGAAATGTAGTCCAGGAAAAGAAAATGGTTGTGTCTGGTGGAGAGGGTGGGGAACCTACAACAGTCTTCACCATATTGGGTGTGTATTTGATTTGTAGTTGCCCGCGTGGCCAGTCGAATGAGTGGGAAGGCCTCAGATCTGTGGGAGTGGATATCTGGATTAGCTGTTCTCCTCACTTTTGAACCTGTAGTCTCTCATGAGACATATTTCACACCATGACCCAGGAGAGATACACACATATGCCCCTGAAACAAAGTTTTGTGGAACACTTAGCCTAACCACTTTCGAGTCCTTCAGCCATCCGTTTTTCCGATTTTATTCAATTGTTTTCCCTTCATTGTTTCAGTGGTTGTTGAGACCCTCTACACTTAATATTGCATCACTGCTCAAATTTTGCAACCCACAATTTGAAAAAATGAAAGTAGAAATGTGAGAAAATTTGAACCGTTGGCAACTTCTAGACTCCTGAGAGAGTGCCGCCTCGGTCCCCTTATATATCCCAGGCTCAGACGCAGAAGCATGTTGGAGGCATTGAGGCACCTCTGGAAGGTTAGAACACTTAGAACCAAATCCCCTCGCTTCCCCTGCCTACCTGTCCACCCCCCCCATCCTTTCTAATACCTCCACCCACTTCACAATGGTCTGATTGTTCCCTGTGCTGGTCAGCCACATTCCTCCCCCAGGGCCTTTGCACTCACTGTTCCTTCTGTCTGGGATGCTCCCCCCACCTATTTGCAAGGATCCCTCCTCACTTTGGGCTTTCCAGGTAGCTCAGTGAGTGGTAAAGAATCCGCCTGCAATGCAGGGGACTTGGGTTCCATGATCGCTGGGTCAGGAAGATCCCCTGGAGGAGGAAATGGCAACCCACTCTAGTATTCTTGCCTGGGAAATCCCATGGACAGAGGAGCCTGGTGGGCTACAGTCCATGGGTTGCAAAGAGTTGGACATGACTGAACAATGACTACTGGCCAATATCACCTTGTAGGTGACTTTGTTTACCAATTTAGGATTTGTTTCATCTGTAAGGGGTCTACCAGGGCCTGGGGCATAGTTGGTGCTCAGTGCATATTGAACGAGTGAATGTATTGTTTTTGGTTTTGTTTTTTTCTCTGCCTGGTGGGAAAGCAGCTTCTCTGATCAGCATTTTGAAAAGGTAGATTGTCCTTGGGGTATTGTACCAGAGGGTCAGGGTAGATTCCCAGGAATGCTATGGAATCAATAGATTGAAGCAAATTGCCTCAAGGAAGAACTTAGTCTATAGATTATTATTTCATCAAAGGATCATTGAAGGAACCATGCAGGTTTTCCTGTCCCCTCCTGCAGAAGTAACGGTCCTAAATCTCACCTCTTAACCAGTTTCACCTCCTGAGGCATCCGCAAAGCCAGGGTGGGGGGTGGGGTGGGGAGGAGGTTCCCTTGGGTCCTTTTCCTCCAGCCCCTTAGGCCCAACTTGCTCTGTGTGGATGTGATTTCAGTTTTTGTTGAAGCAGGAAGGTTCCTCTGGATGCTGGGTTTTGTGTTTTTGAAGTCTAAAGGCATTTATGCCTCTGAGATCAACACTTCATACACTTAAGAAATTCTACAAACCCAGCACATTTCACAGGCCTTTGTGGTTTCTGTGTTTTCTTGCCCATTTTTGGCTTTGGTGGGGTTGGGGTGGGGTGGGTGGAATAAGAGGTTAAAGCTTCGTGTTCAGCCCTTGTGGGGGCCATCCGGGGTCAGCCAGAGGGAGGCGACCCAGGGACCTGCCTTGGCGATGGGGTTCCCATCCGGATCCTATAGGGTACCCAGGAACTACAGCCAGGACTGGAAGCCGGGGTCCAGGTGCTCCCTGTGTGTTTGATGGGGTGGGGGGTGTCGCGTTGAGGAGACATGACCTGGGAAGATGTTTGGCCTGGGAAATGTGGGTTGGGAGTCAGGGTCCGGTTGGGGGTGGCAGTGGGGTGTGTGACCAGTTTCTTCTTTTATTTTTTAACTTGCTTAAAATTTCTTTTTTTGTTTTCTTTTTGCCTTTCTTCTTTCCCTTGCTTATTTATTTATTTATTTCTCCCCACACCTCGCAGCATGTGGAACCTTGGTTCCCCAGAGTCTTAACCACTGGACCATGAGGGAAGTTCCCCCCTTGCTTCAAATTGTAACACAGCTGAATCGAGATATAGTTCATGTACCACAAAATCCCCCCATTTAAGGAGGACGATTCACTGGTATTTCATATACTCACGGAGTTGTGCAGCCATCCCTGATCTACTTCCAGAATGTTTTCATCCTCCCTGATAGAAACCCCAATTCCCTTAGTTGCTCCCCATTTCCCCTGCCCTCCAGCCCCTGGGAACCCCTAATCTGCTCTCTATCTCTTACGGATTTGCCTCTTCTGGACATTTGATATAAACAGAACCCACCACTATGTGGCCTTTGGGGTCTGACTTCCGCACAGTGTGTTTTCAGGGTTCACCCCTGTTGAAGCATGTCTCAGAGCTTCGTTCCTTTTTCTTTTTCAACACTGAGATACTTGCATACCATTCATTTCTCCCCTTTAGAGCATGTCATTCAGTGGGTTTTAGTACATGCACAGAATTGTGCAACCATCACCACACTCTAGTTCTAGAACAGTTTAGTTACCCAAAAAGAAACCCTGTACCTTTCATCCCCCAGCCCCTGGCACAAAGCCCCACTTTCTGCCTCTGGGGTTTGCCTTTTCTAAACCTTCGAACAAACAGAATCACAAAAGATGTGGTCGTTAGGGTCTGGCTGCTCCCTCTTTGTATGCTGTTTTCAAGGTTCGTCCACATCGTAGCTCGGATCAGTGCCTCCTCCCTTTTTCTGGCTGAGTAGTATTCCATTGTGCGCATGTACTTCATCCATCCATCCATTGATGGAATTTTGGGTTGTTTCTGCTTTTTGTCAATTACAAATGAGACTACTTGGTGGCTGTTTTCTTCAGCCAAGGTGGGAGATGGCATTTCCAGCCACCTCTTGCCCAGGCTTGCTCTTCCTGTGTGTTCTTACAGGTACACAGGCCTCCCCCTCCTCCCCTTCCTCCTCCAGTTCTTCCTGAGTTGTATCTCCCCCCTCCCCCAGCGTTAGCCAAGGGCTCCCAAATCTGGAAATCATTTCCAGGGAGCCCTGGGCAGCCCCACAGGGCAGCTCTGCTTTCCTTGCCAAGTCTCAGCCATGCCTGCCCCCCTAACCTGCCACTCGTGCCCCCATCCCCAGAGGGAACAGAGGGGACAACCTATCCTTCTATTCCAGTCTCAGAGCAGATGTGTGGGGACAGGGCCACGCTTAGGAAACCAATTTTCTTTGGGGCTTAAAAACATTTAAAAATAAATAAATAAATAAATAATAGGAAACAACGCGCCCAAGTGGAAAACTCAAATAACATCAACGATTTTTAGTGAAAAGCCTTCCTTCCCCATTCTCCTCCTCCCTGCCCTACCCTCACCGTCTCCTAGCCACCTGAACCCACGTCTTCCTCCCAGAGGTAAATGGTTATGGTTTGGGGGCCTTTTTCTAAACAGACATTCTGCCTGTGTTAGCATCTCTCTCCCCGCCCCCCATTTTCTCTTCACACCCCCCCCATTTTTTAAGATACTGATGGCAAGTTAGCCTAACACTGTTCTGCCCTTTGCTTTTAATTTTTAATAATATATCCTATATGTAGGATATATAATAATATATCCTAACTTGGCAAGTTCCGTGTCTTTCTCAGTTGCATAGTATTTATTCCACTGGGGGACCCTAGCTTACTGAAACTAGTCCCCCTCTGCTAGATACTTTAATTAGTTCCCAGCTATAACAAACAAGACTGCTGGGAGGCACTGTGTGTACACCTGTTGATTTGCATCAATGTGGGTGTGTGTGTGTGTATGCATGTCGTCATTCAGTTGTGTCCAACTCTGCGACCCCATGGACTGCTGTGTCCATGGATTCTCCAGGCAAAAGACTAGAGTGGCTTGCCATGCCTCCTCCAGGGGATCTTCCCAACCCAGGGATCGAAGCCAGGTCTCCAGCACTGCAGGCGGATTCTTTACCAGCTGAGCCATCAGTGTGAGTAGAGTGTAAGTTAAAATCCCATAGGTGGAATTGCTGGACAAAGGATGTGTGCAGTTAAAAAAAAATGTTAATGAAAATTTCCAAATGTGCACAGAGTTAGAAAGAACAGTATAATGAACCCTCTGTTACTTACTCCCAGGTTCCATAGATTAAGATCTGGCCACCCTTTTCTTGGAGAGGGGCATTCCATGAAGCATGTGAGATCTTAGTTCCCTGACCAGGGCTCAAACCCGTATTCCCTGCATTGGAAGGGCAGTCTTAACCACTGGGCCACCAGGGAAGTCCGAACCTGCTGTCTTGACCAGCTGGAGTTCTTCCTTCAAGGGAGCACTCTGCTGGCTGGTCTTCTTGTTCTACTTCCAGCGGCTGGCATGTTCATTTTTTGGCAATCCATTACGCTTCTAATACGAGCATCTGGGGAGATGTGTGATGTCAATAAAAAGTTAAAGGAAAACACAGTCTCTTAACATGCAGCGAGTAATGCAAGATCTTTAGAAGAAATACAAGAGGGAGGGCAGGGAGGGGGAAGAGATTAGAATATACAGAGTTACAGAAACGCCGAGAACACGAAATGGACTTGTTCTCTCTCCCGGGGCAGAAAGGCCTTATTAACAGTTTGGCATCCTTCCTCCCCATCAATCTGCTTTTCCTCTTGCCCTTGGGACAGTCATTCTTGCACAGTTGACAAGAGTGACATATTTTGAGAGCTGAGGGCAAGAGCAAATTTTGGGAGGTCAAACTCAGTGCAGGGGTGTTTGGGGAGCTGGCCAAGTGGGTGTGTCATGGATGGGGCGTGCGCACTGGGAGTTAGTACCCCCTGAGCTGTCCCCAGGGAAGAGGCTCAGAGGCTGTGTCCTTGAGGTGAGCAGGCAGCACTGGGTCCCTGCTGGAACCGCCCCTAGATCTCCAGGGCGCCTTACAAATGCTCTACACCCAGAACCAAACATGTGTGAGGCTGGTAGCATCACACTTAATAGTTTTTAAGTGTTTGCATTTTTTTAATCTTATGACTCTGAGAAAGGCCGGGGAGACATTATCATTCCCATTTTTTAAAAAATGCGTTTTGTTTTTGGCTATGTTGGGCCTTCCTTGCTATGTGCGGGCTTTCTCTAGTTGTGGGGGGCAGTGGGGAGCTCATCTCTAGTTGTGGTGTCATTGCAGTGGCTTCTTTTGTTGTGGAGCATGGGCTCTGGTGCATGCGGGCTTCAGTGGTCGTGGCACGCAGGCTTAGTTGTTCCGCAGCATGAGGAATCTTGGTTCCTGGACCAGGGATCAAACCTGGGCCCTCTGCAGTGGAAGCACGTATTCTTAACCACTGGACTGCCAGGGAAGTCCCTGTGTTTTATTTTTTGAAACCTGAGCCTGGGGATTTGGGAATAGTAGTTACTCCTGATGATAAGGCATACACCTCTAGGACAGCCTCGGCAGCCCAGCCTTCTACTCTACACATATTCATTCATTTAATCCTCGTACAACACTATGGAGGTGTTATGGTTCCCTTCAGAAGTGGAAACTGGGGCGCAGAAAGAAATGACTTGGCCAAGGTCACCCTGGTGCTTAGAATCAGAGTGGGATCTGAACCTGGGCAGTCTGGGCGCATCTGAAGAAACAGTTCACCTGTTTCTTTAACTGTGGCCACCACAAGCCTGTGTGTGTGCTTAGTCACTCAGCCGTGTCCGACGCTTTGCAGTCCCATGGACTGTAGCCCGCCAGCCTATGTGGAACTAAAAACAGACACCCTTTCTTATGACCCTTTTCTGCCATCTGTCAGAAAATTGTCCTTATGTATATACATGAATCCCCAGTGTCCTAAAATAGGAATGCCCCACCTTTCCTGGCCAGGGTTGTGCAGTGTACAGCCTAAGTAGCTGTACATGGTTAGCCAAGGTTTAGCTAGTATTTCCCAAGTGTTTACTTCAGAGACAGACAATGAACAAGCAAGTCAGTAAAAGATCTACTATGTCAGGTGTCCGTAAGTTTCTTAACAAAGATAAAGCAGGAGAAGGAGGGATCAGGGTGCAGAAGGTTGGGGCTGCACTTCCAAGGCAGGGGTCAGAGCATGTGAGGTCACCGCGGAGGTGACATTTGAATGGAGAGACCTGAGGTTGAGGAGGCCCGTGTTGCTGGACCTGAGTGGACACAGGAGTGAGGGCAGGGGATGTGGGCAGAGGGAGCAAGGGGAAGGTCCTGAGGGGCCTGGTGGGTCACAGAGAGGACTTGACTTTGACAAATGAGACGGGGACTCTGCTTGGATTCTGAGTAGAGCAGGGACAGGAGGTGACTTGTGTTCAAACCAGGTCCCTGAACTGGGGGATGGGAGCGGGCAGGGAGACTGGTGAGGAGGCTGCTGAAGAAATTCAGGCATAATGTGGGTTTGGGGAATATTACTGATTTTGAGTTGAATGAAGGAATGATTTTGGCAAAGAAGCAGGCAGTCTTTGCTGGTGCAAAGGCACCCGGGAGAGGGCTGGACGGTCTGTCCCAGCCACACCCTCCCCCACCAGTCCGGTCTCTCCTGATTTCTGCCTCCCAGAACGAAGCAGGGTCTCCAGAGGACCCAGCCCTCTAACAACCCAAAGCCTGGCAGGTCCCCCGTGGGATCTTAGTTCCTGTCCTGGAATTGAACCTATGGCCCCTACAGTAGAAGTGCAGAGTCTTAACCACTGGACTGCCAGGGAAGTTACCTACTTTTCTCTTTAAATTGAAAAATAGAGGGTTCATACAGAAAAGTGGAAAATGTGTTCTACCAAACAATGATAAAATAACACTCTAATGGTTACTTTTTTAAAAACTAACTTTATAGAGCTTCAATTCACATACCATACAGTTTACCCATTTAAAATGTCCAACTCTTTGGTTTATAATATATTCTCCGAGATGTGTAACCCTAACCGTAATCCATTTAGAGCATTTTCATCACCCCCAAAATACACCCTGTGCCCCTGGGCCATCCCCACTATAAATGCCCAGTTGGGTGAGTGTTTGCACATTGGCCACACCCATACAACCAGCTCCCAGATAAAAAACAAATAAACAGCAGAACTTGGTAGCGTGATGGTGGTTTAGTCACTAAATCATGTCTGACTCTGCAACCCCACACTGTAGCCCGCCAGGCTCCTCTGTCCATGGGATTTCCTAGGCAAGAATACTAGAGTGGGTTGCCAGTTCTTTCTCCAGGGGATTTTCCTGACTCAGGGATCGAACCTGCTTCTCCTGCATTGGCGGGCAGATTCTTTACCACTGAGCCACCTGGGAAGCCCCTGGGAAGCCTCCCAAAAGATGCCCCAACCCTTTCTGTTCCCTCCATCCTCCCCCCCACCCCCCCTGCCCCCGGGGAAACCACCATCCTGATTCTAACTCCATAGTTAGAATGAGTGTGTACTTTGTATATGAAACCATAGGAGTGGTGTTTTCTTTCAACATAATGTTTGTGAGATGCTTCTGTGTTATGTGTACCAGTAGTTTGTTCCTTTTTTATTGCTGTGTAGTATTCCATTGTGTGGGCAAACCACAGCATATTCACGCATTCTTCCACTAATGGGCATCTGTCTTGTTTCCAGTTAGAGGGTAGTGTGAACATTCTAGAATGTTCTATATCTGCCCCATTATTCACAAGGGTGGAATTAACAGTAGCCCTATGGGGTGGGACATGACTGAAGCGACTTAGCAGCAGCAGCAGCCTAGCTTCCTATGATGCTAGGTAGAAACTGTCCGTAGGCTTTCCTCCCTTGACAGAGGTGTGCTCCACATCACATGTTCTAGAATCCTCCATTGTGGGTGAAGGATTGAAACCCATCATGCAGACCCCGCTGCTGTTATGGCTCTTCAGCCTTTGCTCTGCGGGCTGGAGAAATGTCCTCTTCCACAGTGCCCATGAACACGCCGTCCACGAGGCCCCTGTGGACGTGGAGCTGCCTGAGAGTCTGGCCCCAGTGGACGCTGTCCTGACCAGCTTGATGGCGTTCATCCGGGCAGTGTCTGCACGCATTCTGCACACTTTTCTGAAGTTTCTGTTGTCTTCTGTATTGGGGTGGCTCCTGGCATTTGGGGCAGAAGCCACTGGTGTAGACTGACCGGATTATTTTGCCTCCTGGGTTGCTGTGCTGGGCGGGGGTGGGTGGATAAGTCCTGTGGAACATCCGCCCCCCTCCACCTCATCCTGGAGAGATGTATCCACCTTCCCCCAACCCCTCTCTCTCTCTCTCACCTGCTCTCTGTAGCGCTGGCCCCATCAGACCGTCTGCTCAATTCCCCCTTCTCTGATCAGCTTTTGGTGTTGAGGCCCAATTTCCCCCCTCCCCCACCCATGCCCTTTCACCCCTCCCATCTGCCACTGACAGGTTCCCTCTGGGTCCCTGGGCCTTGCTCTCATCCTCGTGGCCAGTTCCCCATTCCAAGCCCAGCCCCACGGGGCCCTGGTCTGCCTGTGGCTGTATGCTCCCCCCGCCGCCACACCCTCCCCAAACCCGGTCACACACCGCCTCTGTTCAGCATCAGCTGTGACCCCTAAAACGGCTCCCTCTGTCATTCAGCCCCTGTTTACTAGGAGGGAACAAAACAGCTGGTGCTCACCCCTCCCAGTGATAAAGTCAAGTGATAGATAAGATCAATCAGTCACACCTGAGATGGTAATCAGAGCTTTGAAGACCAGCACAGCAGGGCAGAGGGAGGTGGAAGTGCTGGGTGAGGGGGTGGGGCCTGCAGCTGTCCATGGAATCCTCGAGCATCTCTGATCTGGTGCAAAGGTCCGGAGGCAGGCGTGTGCCTAATGCCTTGGAGGCATAGGGAGCAGGCTGGTGTGGCTGCCCCACTCCAGTACTTTTGCCTGGAGAATCGCCTGGACAGAGAAGTCTGGTAGGCTACAGTTCATGGGGTCGCAAAGAGTCGGATGAGACTGAGCGACTTCACTTTCACTTTCACTTGAAGGTGATCACTTGTTTCTTAAAGGTTGTGGCTGGAGGGAGAGAGGGTGGGAGGTGAGGCCGGAGGCGAGGTGGGGTGGGGACAGAAGGTCACAGGAAGAACTTAGACTTTGAGTGAAGCAGGCATCACAGGAGGGCTCTGAGCAGAGGACAGCGTAAGCAGACAGGGTCCCTTTGGCCTCCATGTGGGGGTGAGACTGTAGGAGAACCAGGGCAGAGTCGGGGGGACAGAGGGCACAGGACCTGGTCGAAGTTTGTCACAGCCAAGAAAGCAGCATTCCTATCAACCCAACTTCAGAACTGATTCCGATTTCCTCAGTTTTCCCCTGATGTCCTTCTGTTCCAGGACTCCACCCAGGACACCCCATTACATTGAGTCTTCATGTTTCCTTAGACCTCCCTCTTCTGGCTGTGACAATTCCTCAGACCTTCCTTCCTTTTGATGAACTCGACATTTGGGGGGACTGCTAAGTCAGGGGTTTTGGAGAATGCGCCTCTCTAGGGACTTGTCTGATGTGTTTTTTTGTCGTGATTGAGCTTCCCTGGTGGGTCAGCTGGTAAAGAATCTGCCTGCAATGCAGGAAGACCCAGGTTCAGTCCCTGGGTTGGGAAGGTCCCCTGCAGAAGGGAACAGCAACCTATCGAGTATTCTTGCCTGGCTACAGTCCGGGGTCACAAAGAGTCAGACACACCTGAGCAACATTCTTGTGATTACACAAGGGCCTAGGGGTTTGGGAAGAAGACTGCAGAGAGGAAGTGCCCTTGCCCTTCCCATCTTATCACATCAAAGGTACATACTATCAACTTGATTTATTAGGTTGATGCTGACCTTGATTGCCCGGCCAAGCCACAACAACTTTTGAGTCTACACTCTTGGCCGTAAAAATGGTTAGCATGTGCATTATGCATATCTGTTTACATTCATCCATTCATTTTAGGTCTCACAACCCTCTGATGTGGGCACTTCTTTTAATCTCATTTTACAGGGAAAGAAACTGTAGGGAAAGAAAACAGGGAGATTGAAGTAACTTGCCTGAGGTCACAGGTCAGTTAAGTGGCAGAGGTGGCATTTGAACCCAGAGGGTCTGGTTCCAAAGTCCAGGCTCTTAAGCGTCACTTGATTATTATAAAACAGGTAAGGAAGATTTTTTAAAAGTCAAACATTTAAAATAATATTGTATTTATCAGTAGTTATCACTAATGATAAAAACTGAAGTCTGAAAACCAAAAAACCCTAAAGTCTGTATTTTGAATAATGTTCTGGATAATTAAAGTTTTAGTCAACTTTTTGTCAGTTCTGCTAAAAACATCACTGATTTTATTATTAATGTGGTTTAGAGAAAGCTTACGCGGCATCCCTGGTGGTTCAGACGTTGAAGAATCTGCCTGTAATGCCAGGAGACTTGGGTTCAGTCCCTGGGTTGGGAAGATTTCTCTGGAGAAGGGAATGGCAACCTATTCCAGTATTCTTGCCTAGAGAATTCCATGGACAGAGGAGCCTGGTGGGCTACATACAGTTCATGTGATCGCGAAGAGTCAGATGCAACTGAGCGACTAACCCACACAGAGAGAGAAAGAGCTTATAGTAGGAACAGAACCGTCATCTTTATATTTACTTACTGCTTACATTTACTTTGGTTTCTTTTTTGAGTTAATATTCATGTGGCATGAAGTTAGTAATTTGGGGACGAAGAGATAAATTAGGAGTTTGGGATTAACATATATACACTACTATATATAAATGATTAACAACAAGGACCTCCTATACAGCACAGAACAATACTCAATATTTTGAAATAACCTATAAGGGAAGAAAAATAATCTATATAAATATAAAAAATTGAATCACTTTGCTGTACACCTGAAACTAATAAGACTGTAAATCAGCTGTATGTCAATTTAAAAAAAAAAAAACATTTAAAACTATACAAGTCAGTGGCTTTTAGTTAACACTAGTAATGTTAAGCAGCCTTTTTCTTTATCTAGTTTTCTGTCTACCCATCTATCTAGGATAATTTCCCTTGCCCAAAAGGAAACCCTATACCTATGAAGTAGTTTATCGTCATTTCACGTCCCCGAAGTCCCTCAGTTCAGTTCAGTTCATACGCTCAGTCGTGCCCGACTCTTTTTGACCTCATGGACTGCAGCTCGCCAGGCCTCCCTGTCCATCACCAGCTCCCAGAGTTTACTCAAGCTCATGTCCTTTGCGCTGGCGATACCCACTGCAGCCGTCTCATCCTCTGTCGTCCCCTTCTCATCCCACCTTCAATCTTTCCCAGCATCAGGGTCTTTTTGAATGAGTAGGTTCTTCGCATCAGGTGGCCAAAGTATTGGAGTTTCAACTTCAGCATCAGTCCTTCCAATGAATATTCAGGACTGATTTCCTTTAGGATAGACTGGTTGGGATTTGCTTTTACCTGGACATTTCATATCAATGGAATCATATGATATGTGACCTTTTGTGTCCGTAGATTATTATTTTTAATCTCCTGGTTTCTTTGTGAGTACTTTTTTATGGCTTCTGTCTCTTTTTGTAAGGATAGTTTTGTTAAAGATTGCTAGTGTGATATACATCAGCTTATTGAAGGATGTATTGTCCAGCAAAGGGACATCACAATTTCTGCTTTGGGGACCTTGTGCTCTTCCGAGGCTTCTTGCTATCTGGACTGTCCCTCATGTCCTCTGTGGTGTCAATCCGTGTATTGATTACCTGTCCTGCTGAATACGTTTTATCTCTGAGACTAGGGAATAAATTGAAATTGCTTTTTTTCCGATGGATTAGAACAGAGCCCAGGACAAGAGCCAGACCATGTATGGACCTCTGGTGTGAGGCCAGAGTAGCCGCTGGTCTCACTGATGGGAAAGGAGAGACTTAATAAGCCAAGCTGGGGACCAAAAGCTACTCACTTATTTGGAAAGAGACGAAATGGGGTGGGTCCCTTTGGAGAAAGAAATGGCATCCCACTCCAGTATTCTTGCCTGGAGAATCCCATGGACAGAGGAGCCTGGCGGGCTACTGTCCACGGGGTCACAAAGAGTCGGACACCACTGAGCAACTGAGCACCCTAACTCACACCATATACCCCAGGTGGTTTAAGGATTCAGAGTCGGATCTAAACTGTGAATCTCAGTTTAGACTTTGGGGAAAGGCCAGACTCTGAAACAAGATACACAGAGAGCTGCTGGGTGAGGAAGATTTGGAGGTCTTGCTTGTCTCAGCTATTCCTCTCTGTCTAGACACTGAGCAGCCCCGCTTGCTTTTGCCCCAGGTGGGAGGTCAGTCCCTCTCCTAATAAGATAGTTAGTAGCTTTGGGACCATCAGAATACCTTATGGAGAAATGGCCTTAGCTGGAAGGTGCTAGGTCAACCAAGAGAGCTGATACCCGAGGGCGTGTGAGCGCCTCTCGTCCTACCTGGCTGCCCACTTTCAGCTGCTCTACCCTGCCATCCGTCTCAGTTAACAGCGGGCCCTCGACTCTGCTCGTCCCCCTATACCTTCTGGCTAGTCCGTCTGCAGACCCTGTTACCTTGCCATCATTCCAGAACCCAACCACTTTTTACCTCCTCCCCTGTCACCATTCTCTTCCCTGGTGGGAAGTGGTAAAGAATCTGCTGCAATGCAGGAGGCCCGGGTTCAATCCCTGGGTTGGGAAGATCCCCTGGAGAAGGGCATGGCAACGCATTCCAGTATTCTTGCCTGGAGAATTCCTGGAGCCTGGCAGGCTACAGTCCATGGGGTTGCAGAGAGTCAGACATGTCTGAGCAACCTGTCACCAGTCTCTCCTCTCTGGGCTCCCTACTCCCATCCTCCTCTCTTGCAATTCACTGTCCGCTCAGCAGCCAGAAGGATCCTGTGAAAACCCAAGTCCGGTCACCTCCCTGAACTCATGTAGAATGAAAACCCAAGTCCTCCGTGGCTTGTCCTCATCGCCTGTCTGACCCCACCTCCTTGACCTCGCTTCGGCTCTTTGCAGTTGCTTAAGCATCCCCAGCACATTTCTGCCACAGGACCTTTGCATCTGCTCTGCCTTCTGCCCAGAACGCTCTTCCCCATTCTCCTAACTCCTTATCTTCAGCGCATCAGCTCAGACTCCCTTTCTTGTGTGGACACCCTGACCACTAAAAGTGCACCCCCACCGCCTCCCTGCAGCATCTTCCTCCCATCCTCGTTTTTTTCTCTGCTCAGCATGATGTCTCTGTTTCGTGGTCTGACTCCTGCCCTAGGCCGGGCCAGGAGAGCCGGGATGTCTGTTATCTTTGCTGCTGTTTCCTAGGGGGCAGCAGAGCGTCCTGAGAACGGGAAACCACGTGACCTCTCAGGGCACTTATCTTGTTGGCCCTGGAGTGGGGAGCTGAGTTGAGAAGGGATTCAGAGGAAGCAGGAGGCTGAGGCCGGTTCACAACTCCTCTTTAGCCTTCCAGCTGGTGAGCACAGACAGGGCTAGAGGGACCGTACTGCCTATGAGTGGGCTTTCCAGGTGGCGACAGTGGTAAGGAACCCGCCTGCCAGTGCAGGAGACGTGAGAGATGCGGGTTTGATCCCTGGGTCGGGAAGATCCCCTGGAAGAGGGCGTGGCAACCCACTCCACTATTCTTGCCTAGAGAACCCGCACACACACACTACTTATGAGCAAGCTCTGGGGCGCGGGGAGGGGGGGTGGTCTTCACTAGTGACTCAGCTGTAAAGAATCAGCCTGCCAATAACGGAGACACAGGAGACTCAAGTTTGATCCCTGGGTTAGGAAGATCCCTTAGAGGAGGAAATGGCAACCCACTCCAGTATTCTTGGCTAGGAAATCCCATGGACAGAGGAGCCTGCTGGGCTACCGTCCACAAGGTCGGAAAAGAGTCATAACTTAGCAACTAAACAGCAACAGAGGAAGGTGCAGACATTTGTTAAGAAACAGAACCAAGTGTGGCGTCTTGAAGCCAGGATTGTAAACTCTTGGCTGGCTCAGGATCTGCCTACCCAGCTCCCTGCCCCTTCCTGGCGTGGGCCTCTGCTTGCACTTCTCAGGACTCTCCTGTATTTCATGTGGGAGAAATCAGGCCATGATTAGGAAGGCTCCCTCTAAGTTCAGGGAGAAAAGAGTTTCTACTGGGGAAAGGAAGGGAGGTCAGACAGCCAGATTCCCAGCGTTTTCACGGACACTGGAAGTGGGGCAGGGCCGTGTCCTGGAAGGCAGTCCAAGGTTTCCACAGAATCTGGGTTCAAATCCCAGCACTTGCTGTTACCACTGGATAGCTTTTAGTTTGTGTGCGTTCGGCTGCAAGTAACAGTTGATCTGATGAGAGATGGTGGGAACATTCCTCTTGTTTTTTTTTAAACCCATTTGTAATTTATTCTTATAACATTCTTTTTATTTGTTTATTTGACTGCTGCTGGGTCTTAGTTGAGGCACGTGGGATCTTGGTTGCGTCATGCAGGACCTTTCATCCGGACTCTCTAGCAGTGGCTCTCGAGTTTTATAGTTGTGTCTGGGCTTAGTTGCTCTGCAGCGTTTGGCATCTTAGTTCCCTGACCAGGGATTGAACCCGCATCCCAATTCTTGGCATTTTTGGAATGCTTAGGATATTGGCTGAAAAACCAAATATTATTTCTGAAAAATTTGCAGCGAAATGTCTCCCTCCCATTTGTCCCCATCTGCAGGTCCCCCATCCTAGCTCATCAGGTTTTACTAGAGGATCAGGCCCATGAGGGACATCTCCAGGTAAAGAGTAAATGTGTTATAATCTTGATAATTATTTCCTTATACGGTCGATTCTTGTTTCCTCGTGCTGTTTTTGCGAATTCATCTACCTGCTGAAATTTCTTTGTAAGCCCCAAATCAGCACTCATAATGCTTTCTTGATCATTTGCAGACATGTGCAGAGCAGATGAAAGTCTTGAGTTGTCCCCGTGTGCCTGTTCCTAGCTGAGATAGACCGTGGCGACACTGTCTTCTTATTTCAGCTCTTCCATCACAGACAAGTGGCTTTTTCTTGGTCTGTTTAGTGCCACAGTTTTCATATTTGGGGGCTTCTCGTTGGTGATTCATTTCATTGAAATGCCCCAAGCATCACACTGAAGTGTTGGCTTGTGGGCCTAAGCTCCAGAAGTCTGTGATGTGTCTCAGATGAGCTTCGTTCAGGTGCTAGTTACAGTGCCGCTGGTTATGAGTTCAACGTGACTGAATCAGCAGTATATATTAAAACAGGTGTCTTTAAACAGAAACACTCGTAAAAACAAGGTTATGTATTGATCAGTAGATGAAAATGTTGGGACCAGAGGCTCATAAGAACCTGTATTTCTCTCTGGAGCAACAGTTCCTTTTTCTCTAATTCAGTGTCTGTGGCAACTCTGTAGAATGTAACTACCACAAATGACAAGAATTGATTGTGCAGGCTTTATTATTTTAACACACTAGTTGTGCTTTACTGGGATACAAGTTAGATATAATAAAATGTACAACTCTTACGTGCACTGCTTGATGAATTTTGGCAAATATTACCTAGGAAACCATCACCCAGATCTAGCTATAGACCATTTGCGTCATCTCAGAAGATTTCCTTGTGGATCTTCCTGGTCCGTACTTAGCTCTCTCCCCTTCATCCCACCCCCTTGAGGCAACTACACCCCGATCTTTTTCCTGTCAGTTTCACTAGAACTTGACTTCAAGAGGATTGCACAGTGGGTTGTCTTTTGTGCTTGGCTTCCTTTGGTTAGCATGGTGGATTTGAGATTCATCTATGACCTTGCCTGTATCCGTAGTTTATTCTCTTTCTTTAATAAGCTATATTCCGTTGCATGGTTATAACACAGTTTGTTTATCCAGCTACCAGTCAACAGACATCTGTGCTGTTTCCAGTTTGGGGCTTTTGTTAATAAGGCCGCTAGGAAAATTTTTGTACAAATGTTTTTATAGGCATACTTTTTACATCCACTTAGTCAATGCCTCAGACTGGAATTGCTGGGTTATAGACTAAGTGTTTGTTTAACCTTAGTTAATCAAGGCTTTTAATTCTCTTCTGCAGCAAGACATCTAGTGGAAGGCCTTTCCAGGGATATTTGGCAGCTCAGTACTGCCTGGCCACTAGGTCTGTCTCTGATTTGCTTGACCTTTCTCTCTCAGGAGTGCAAAATGGCTGCGCTAGCCCCGGCCATTATCACCATGCTTCACATCCTTTCAAACAGGAAGGAATAGGGGCAAATAATCTTCCCAATATAAGGCTTTTTTAAAATTCAAATGTAAGACTCTTTCCCATATCCATACTTAGCTGCAAACGAGGCTGTGAAAGGAAGTTTCTGACAAAGGGACAAAATACCTGCGCTCACTGTGAGTCATTCTCTTGGGAATGTACATTGCTGAATGGAACCAAGTTCAAGTTCTGTTTACCAACATGTCAGACAGAGACTGGCTGTTGGATCCTCCTGAGCCTCGGAGAGGACCCTGTGAGGCCACTTTGTCAGGGGCCTGGACACTGGCCCAAAACTGGTCGCTTGTGTTCTATATAAGAGCAAGAGCCCCAGAAGGAGAACTAAAGACACCCAAGCTTCTAGAGCAGTGGTTCTCCTGGGACCAGCAGCATCAGCATCACGTGGGAGCTTGTTAGAAATGCAAATTTTCAGTCCCCTGCCCCTAACCTTCAGGTTCTGAAATCCATTTTTTAAAAATAATTTTATTTATTTATTTATTTGGCCACGCTGGGTCTTCTCCGCTGCGTGGGTTTCTCCGCTGCGTGAGTTTTTCTCTAGTTGCAGAGAACAGGGGCTAATCTCTAGTTGTGGTGTACAGGCTTCTCACTGTGGTGGCTTCTCTTGTTGCAGAATTCAGGCTTAACTGCTCTGAAGCATGTGAGGCCTTCCTGGATCAGGGATTGAACCTGTGTCTCCTGCATTGTCAGGCGGATTCTTTACCACTGAGCCACCAGGGAAGCCCCTTTGAAATGCATTGTTTATCTTAAAAGCCTTCCCGGTGGTTCTGGTGCCTGCCCACATTTAGGAACAAGTGGTTTAAAGCGCGCGTGGATGCTGCAGGGGCTTTTGTTTCCCCTTCATTTCTCTTAGTTCTATTTTGTCCTGAACTTGAAGCCTTCTCTTGTTGCCTGATGCCCTGGGTGACCCTGTGTCTGGTCAAGGTAATCACTGCTTGTGTTCCCTTCACAACCCCGCCTGCCCCATTGCCCGTTCCATTCCTTCTCAGAGTTTCCTCTTGTTTTTTTAAACACTAGTATTTAGAGAAAAAAAAAAGCAAAACCCTTTTCAGATGCCTGATTTTCTTGGCAGGCCTGCAGCTATATAGCTGCATTTAGAACAGCGGTGAATAGCAAAAGGAAAAAGAAAGAATGTACAAAACATTTCTAGTGTGTAACTACCTGTGTAAACGAGGCTTTTAGGAGCTAGACACCAGTTGCTTTATGAGCAATCCAAGTTTTATAGGGCACGCTTTTATGTTGTTAAACTCATTCAGTGATTTGAGAACTCTAAAGGTCATTGAAAATAAAGCTGGTGTTGACTTTAATTGCTCTCCAAATAGCTTTCTTTTTCTCCCCCAGCAGGGTGGGAGTAGGTGAGGAATCAACATTTCCCCTCCCTGTTTTTCTTTTCTTTCTTTGAAGTTGACACAGCTTACAGTGGCTACATATCTGGGGTCCAGTTTATTCTTACTAGGTCTTTGCATGGAATTGCAAAAGGTCTTCTCTGGGAGGGCACAGTCCCTAAGAGTCTCCTTTGAGTGAATTAGGAAAAGTGAGTCCTTTCTCCAAGTGTGGATGTAGCTGTTCTCTGAGTCTCACTGTTGTGAGCAGAGCCTCAGCTGGATTTCAGGCCCCACTTGTACCCATACTGGATTCCTTTGTGCAGTGAACAACCTGTGCAACTGTACATGATGGTTGGTGTATATATATCCTATACCTAGTACAGATGACAAGCATCTATCTTATAACAAGTTAGAATAACAATTTATTCTCACAGTTCTGGAGGGCAGATGTTCAAAATCAAGGTATTGGCAGGGCCATCAGGGCAGAGTCGTGCTCTCTCTGAAGGCCCTGGGGAAGAATCCTTCTTTGTCTTTTCCTGTTTCTGGTGGCACCGGGTGGTCTGGGACTTGAGGCTGCATCACTCTAATCTCTGTGTCCACCTTTGTATGACATTCTCTTTTTTGTATCTTCTGTCTGTTAAAAGGTCATTGGTCGGGAATTCCCTGATGGGTCAGTGATTAGGATTCTGTGCTTCCATGGCAGGGGGCACAGGTTCGGTCCCAGGTTAGGGAACTAAGATCCTGAATGCTGTGTGATGTGGCCAAAAAAAAAAAAGCCTTTGGTTGTTGGATTCAGGGCTCATAGATAATTTAGAATGATCTCATCTTGAGATCCTTCATTTAGTTACAGAAGCAAAGAGCCTTTTCTTCCCAAATCAAGAAGGCCACCTTCACAGATTTGGGGTCGTGGACATATCTTTTTAGGGGGACCACTATTCAGTGCACTACAGATGCTTTAGAGATGCGTCCTAAGGGAATTCTTTGGTTGTTCAATGGTTGGGACTCTTGCAGTCTCACTGCTGAGGGCCTGGGTTCCATCCCAGGTTGGGGAACTAACACATCTTACAAGCTGTGTGGCATGGTCAAAAAAAAAAAAAAAAATGCATCCTAAGAGCATGACTTCTTAACATTATGGTATGTTGAGTCCACCGTGGAATGCCCGTCGGGGAGTCACCCAGTCTGTGTGTGTGACCCAGGTGTGTGGCATTTCAGGAAAGTGTCGGGGAAGAGCACCCAAGTGGGTGCCTGGAGGAAGGTGGGGGGCCTATGAAGACATTGCAGGAAGTACACCCATGGCAGAGTCGATAGGGGATAGCCAGCCAGGCAGCCACCACTGTGTAGTTCCCATGATCTCGGGAGCCTGTCAGCCTGAATTTGAATCCCAGCTCTGCCATCCTGCTACCTGGGCAAACCTTGTGCAAGTTACTTAATCCTTTTCTCAGCCTCAGTGTCCTCAGCTGTGAAATGGGTATGAGAATACTGACACCTGCTGTGTAGGGTTGTTGTTGAGACTGAAATGAGGTAAGATGAAGCACTGAGAACAGCACCTGGCACTTGGTGAACCCTGGGCAAACCTTGGTCATGGTAACGAAGAGGACGACAGAGCAGGAAGTGGTGGTGACTGAAGGCAGAGGACACAGACCTGCACCACCTCAAACGCCTGGACTTCCAGACTCCAGCCAGCTGAGCAAGTTTCCTTAGCAGGGAGTTGGTCTTGTGGTTGGGCAGGTTGGGCTGGTGGCCCGTGAGATGGGGGCCGGCACACGTGAGCAGAGGCCAGTGAGACCCTAGCTAGTAGTAGGAGGTGGGCATTATATGGTTGTCTGTGTGTGGTTTCATTGGCATCTTTATCTTTGGCCTTGCCTCTGTGAAGGTATATCTCTGTTTGTCCAGAGCTGTATCTCAGCACCCAGCCTGGACCAGGAATACAGGAGGTACCCAGTGACACTTGCCCATCAGTGGGTGAATGGCTGGATGCAGCATTTAAAAATGCTGGATGCAGCAATTTTAAGTGGTGATATTTAAAATTCATGACAAGCAGCATGGATACCAGTCACGCAGTGTCCAGCATGGTGCCAAGGGAGGGTCTTGCAGGCTCACTGCTGTGCTGGGTCATGGGGGTATCTCAGGTGGTCCTGAGTGGGCAGGCGAGGCTCTGGGGGTTGGGACAGCATTTAGTTACCAACCAGTAAGGAAGTGCTTGAATATTTTAAAAACAGAGCAGCCAGTTGTTACCTATGTTAAAGCAGGCTGGTTGGATGGACAGATGAAAAGAAAGACAATGAGACTTAGATCTGGGCAGGAATGGTGGTCTTGGAAAGGAGGAGATAGAGTGGAGAGATTTGGGAGGCAGAATGGATAAGACTTGGGTGAGTCAGAGATGTGAGGTCATGGCTGGTGCTTTGTCTCTAGAGAGGGCTGTATCAGTTAGCTGCTGCCACGTAACAAACAACCCCAGCCTTTAGAGGTTGTTATTGCTGTTTAACAAATTATCCCAAAGCTTAAGGGAAAAATTTGTATTGTGCACATGAGTTTTATGGGCCAGGAATTTTACATAGTGAATCTCTGCTCCAATACGCCTGAGTCTTAGCTGAGAAGACCTAAAGACTAGGGGCTGAAAGCTCATTCACATACATGCTTAGCACCTGGGCTGGGATGACTGGAAAATACGACTATCAACCAGAGCACCTACCTGTGGTCTCTCCGTGCGCCTAGCGTAGGCCTCCCCATAGCATGGTGCCTCAAAGTGGCCAGAATCCCATTAAGGTGGCTTATGGCTTCTAGGGTAATTGTCCTCATGGACACAGCAGAAACTGAATTGGCTTTAAGAAGTCACATAGTGGCGTTTCTGTTTCACTGTCCCGGAAGAAGTAGTCACAAACTTTGCTTAATTCAAGGGGACTAACAAACTGTGGGAGATCATGGGGGATTGGAGACATTACTGTAGCCATCTTTGAAAAACACAGTATGCCACAGTAGGTCAAAATAAAACCGTGATCCTGATGGTTGGAAGTTGGCCCGGGCACCTCTAGTTGCTTCTCTCTTACTTCGGTGTGGTCAGCTGTAGGTCAGCTAGGCGGTTCTGCTTCGAGGGCTTGGCTGCCTGTGAACTGGAATGATGGTAGTGATGGCATTTGTCCCTTGTCCTCCAGAAGGCTAACCTGGACTTCTTTACATGTCAGCTGGGCAAAGAATAGGCTCAGAAACACACACCATCACTGCTGCTACATCCTGTTGGCCAAGGCAAGTCAAAAGGCCAACCCAAGTTCAAGGGTTGGTTAATGGACTCCATCTCTTGCTAGGAGGCCCTGACAAGACCAGGAGGAGAAAAGTTTCTGGCTGCTTTGCAGTCAACCACAGTAATCTTTTTTTTTTCCCAGATCCCCTTACCATCAGCCCTCTCCCATTTTACTGGGCCTCTCTTCTCAGTGGGTTCACAGAGTACAGTCCTTGACTCATAGAAGGCTGCTAGAGTCCTTTCGATGGGTTGCAAAGATATCTAGAAGTACTAACTCATTTGTGTCCGGTTGTGTTTAACTGCAAACATTGGAAACTTAATAGTGGATTAAACTGTAAGGATTAAGAAGTCTAGAGGCAGGCAAGCCATGAAGAGTTTTTAAAAACTTAAGTCTTTTTCTCTCTTCTCATCAGTTATTCTCTGCAGATAGGCTTATCAGCCTCAGGTTTATTGCCTCACGGCAGCAAAATGGCTGCCACAGCTCCAGTCTTCTCAACTATATTCAAAATGAGAAATGACTTTTTCCCTAGAGAAGCTCTATCTTTATATTCTGGAAGAAAAACTTTCTCAAATTCTTTCTGTCTTCCCTGAAAGACTCATTGAGCAGAACCCAGTTCTATACATTTTGCTTTTTACTTATTTGCAAAACTGGCTACTCTGGCTGCAAGGAAGCCTTAGAAAGTGAATGTCTGATAAAGGGATAGCAGCTGTTTTGGCCACAACCTATAGTAGGAAATATGTACACACACATACTCACATAATTGAAACCAGGGTCCATTGAAACCCTGTATGATGCCTTTTAATATTTTCTATTCTGTCCCATGCCATTTGATTCCATACTCTTTAACTTAAAAGAAATCCCTGGTCACAACCTGCTGATTTGATTTCACAACCCTCAAAGGCGTGACCCGTAGTTTGAAAAAGACTGACTCAGAACAGCCTTTGTTTACATCTTGGAATTGGCAAGTGTTGCCCTGAGATCGGGCTTCTGTGAGCAAGACAAGGAGGGCTGAGGAAATGGTGTTTGAAAAAGCAACAGCTAGACTTTGCCATATCCTCCTTTCTGCCTATCACTTCCCATCAGCAAATGATAGGGTTCCATTGACTTTCTTTTTTATGACTTGCAAATAACCTGAGGGTTAGTAGCATTCCTATCGGGAAATTAAAATAAGCCTGTTTATGGAGCTTTATGGGGACTTTGAATTCTGTGTCCTGCTCAGCACCCTGGCTTCAGCACAACTCCTGATGACAACGCAAAACTCCTAAGGCATTCCAAATGCCGGAGGAATTCACACAATTTTCTGGAAGGACACTTTGTCATTGTTGCGTCATGGCTGTTCTCTTGAACTGGTTGTGGTTTTGCAGGCCTGGCTTCTCATGCTTTTTATAGCCTGATGCTGGAGAATGAAGTTCTTCGGAATCACAAGGCCTGGGTTCAGAGTCTGGTCCCACGGTGTGGTTTGGGCCAAGTGTCCTGACCCCTGTGAGCCTCAGTTTCCTGCGCTATGAAATGGGAAACATTCCTCCCGTCTCCCTGGAGACTGGGAAGAGTCAACATGAAGTTAGCACAAGGCCTGATACCGAGGAAGCACTGGGGCAGGGGTGCTTCCTCGATGTATCAGTCAGCTTCAGCTGAGTGATGTGCAGTAACAAGTGAGCCCCAGATCTCAGTGGCTGACAGCAGCAAAATGCTCCTCTCTCGCTCATGTGTCCAAGCTTTGAGGGTTGGCTGTGACCCTGTCCATGTGTCCACGTTGTGCTGGGAGTTGAGCAGAACCGTGCAATGGCTTTCCAAGCTTCTGCTCTGCAGGGGCAGAAGACATCCTCTCGTGTGGATATTTTGGGGTTGCAGCTTTGCATGCTAATTGTGTGTCCCCTGCCCCAGTCTCCCTGTCATTTCTTTCTTTTTTCCAAAGCATTTTGAGTATGTGTGTGACATTGGGCATCCAGTGTCATCGCTGGTTAAGAACCACTAAGCATCATCTTCTCCAAAGTCAAGGGCTAGAGGATCTCATTGCTCATTGCGGGATCTTCAGTTCATCCCCACACAGAATGGACAATGAATAAATGCCCTTTTCACCAGGCTGCTCTTTAAATGAGTGAATGGGTTTGTTTTAACCCTACCTGCAAATCCATTCATTCATCCCACAAATATTTAGTGAGCTCCTTCCATGTGCCATGTGCTGTGTGGACTCTGAGTGTCCCACAAGGAACAAAACAGACAAAAATCCCTGTAGTTGGAGGGTTGACAGTTTTGTAGGGAAGACAGACAGTAAACAGTCAGAGACTCGTACGAATTTTGACGCTCAAGTATTTTCAAAGTAAAAAATTTTCGTTGTGGACAATTGCAAATGTGCACAAAGCAGAGAGAATAGTAAAACTTGAACTGCATCAACCAATGCTTTACCAGTCTTCAGTTTTCCGCCACTCTGACAGACCAGCCCTGTCCCAGGGGGCTTCCTGCCACCACGGGGATGTTCTGGATCGGTGCTGTTCCACGTGGTAGCTGCCAGCCACCTGTAGCAGTGGAGCCCACAAAATGTGGTGGGGGTGACTGTGAACTTGGTATTTTAATTTCCTTTACACATTTAATGTGAATGTGTTTTATTGAAAACTTTCATAGTCCTGGTTGTCCCCTCATTTTTCCATCTGTTTATTGTGGTAAAAAACACACAAAACTGACCGTCACGGCCATGTCTAAGTGTACAAATCAGCGACATTAAGTGTGTGTGCATAGTGGTGCAGCTGTCACCCCCATCCTTCTCTCAAACTTGCTGCCTTTTGCAGAACTGAAACTGGACACACGCTAAACAATAATTCCTCGTTTGTCTCCACCCCACCCCCCAATCCCTGGCAAACTGCATTCTACTTCCTGTCTCTCCATCATGAGTGGAATAAGATGGTATCCTTGTCTTTTTGTCACTGGCTGACTTCACTTGGCACAAAGTCATCCAGGCTGTCCCTTCAGCCTTTCCCCCCTGAGTGAGTAATAATTCTGTTGTAAACAGCTACCACGATTGGCTTATCCATTCATCTGTTGATGGACACCTGGGTTGTTGTACCTCTTGGCTCTTGTGAATCATGAACAGGGCTGCATGAATATGCCCTTCCAGACCCCACTTTCAATTCTTTTGTGTGTATATATCCAGAAGTGGGCTTGCTGGGTCATATGCTAATTCTATTTTTAATTTTTTGAGGAACCACCAAAGTGTTTTCCACAGCAGCTGCATCATTTTACGTTCCCACTAACATAGCGCAAGGGTTCCAGTTTCTCCAGGTCCCCAGCGACACTCGTTAATTTTTGGATTTTTGCTAGTCACCTTTTAATAGGAGTGAGGCAGCATCTGTGGTTTCGATAGCATTGCCCTCATGCTTGGTGGTGGTGATCATCTTTTCGTGTGCTTATGGCCATTTATGCGTCATCTTGGGACAAATACCTACTCCAGTCCTTTGCTGTGATTTCATTTCATCAGCTTGAACTCAACTGTACGTAGCCAGGTGTGGCTCAGTGGGCACTGTTTTGAACCGCAGAGGACAATGTGCCTCCAGACTCACACGACTGGGTTCTTCTGCAGTTAGATCACAGTCGTTTTATCATGTCATACACGTAGGATCCACTCCTCCTCTTCCTTCCTTCGCTGGCTCTTCGTTGCCGCCAGGGCGCTACTCTCTAGCGGTGTGTGGGCTTCTCGTTGCTGGGGCATGGGCTCTCGAGAAGGCTCCAGTCGTTGCAGCTTGTGGTCTCTAGAGCCCAGGCCCGGGAGTTGCAGGGGTTTGCTGTGTTTTCCTGGATTGCATCGGCTGGCGGGTTCTGTACCACTGAGCCACCAGGGAAGCCCTGAGCTGTGCATTTTTAAACCCCCGTGTAATTGACACCCCGTCGCAGTGCAGGATCTGTCTCTCCCGGGAAAGCCCCGCTCACCCATTGCGCGGCTGTCAACTGTCAGAATGAAAACGCAGGGATGACAGAGTCTCACAGCCTGGCGCCTCCTGCTGGACGTTCACCCGCAGATGCCACTTGGGTGGCAACACCCACCTCCTGGCTCTCCTGGTCCGAGGTTTACAGCACTTGGGCCACACCCAAAGCTTGGGCCAGGGAGGGGGGTTGGGGGAACCCACGTAGAGCTGGCGGCTCTCACGAAGCCACCGTGGGTTCTGGGGATCACTTCCGGGCCAGGGCAGTGCCCCTGGAGCCTAGATGGGCCAGGACTCTATGTTCCAGGGTCCTGTGACAGAGGCTTTCTAGACCTTTCCGGGGGTCTGGGACTCTCCATAAAAAAGAGCAGCTGCTCCCATCCCTCCTCTCTCTTCCATCCACTCGCCCTTATCGCATCTTTGGATCTGAACTATCCCAGGCATTCACAAAATGCTAACAAAGGCTTGTCACCCAGCTTTGTCTTATCTTGACGCTGTGGCCATGTTTGCTTCACATTTTGAAGAGAAACAGCACTGTGGGACTGTGGTGAAGGGCGGGGACCCAGCAGTCAGCCTGCCTTGGCTCAGACACCAGCCTCACTGTCCTCATCTGCAGAATGGGACTAAGCAGAGCACCCGCCTCCACGGGATTCAAAGATGGTGGCACAGGCCGAACACTCAGAGTACTTAAAATCAGCAGGTATCATCACCGTCATCACGTCGGTCAACCCTCGGTTTTCGTGGATTCCGGATTTGCGAGTCCACCCACCCGCTGACGCCAGTAACCCCCAAGTCAGTGTGGGGCTCTCCCAGTCACGTGCAGAGTCGTGAAGCGTCTGAGTCTCTCCGTGCACACCCCCCCCAGCGGAGGTGGAACACGGCGAGCCTCCGCCTTCTCAGTTCAGCTGTCTGCAAACATCCCCCTTAGGCCCCTGCTGGTGTGCACGTCTGTGCTTTTTGCCAGTGGTTTTGCTGTTAAACACGGCCCCTCCCGCACAGGGGTGAAAGGCCACCCAGCGCTCATCGGTGCAGGAAGGCCGCAGTGAGCTCTATGGAGAAAGCGTGTGAGAGAGATGAACAGTTATACCTGAGTTACAGCGCTGTTGGCCACAAGCTCGGGGGAACAAGGTGTCTTTAAACAGGAGCGCATAAACCAAGGCGGTGTGTCACTGGGTTGATGAGAATGGGGCCAGAGGCTGGCAGGAAGCTAACCCTGTATTTCCTCAGGGCCGGTGGCTCAGGAGTGCCGGTGCGTTATACCATGTGGCGCTGTATGCTGCTGCGTGATGTGTGTGCATGTACGTACACGATGCCGGCAGATACAGGGCGGCGTTGTCTGCACTTACCATGTGTGTGATCACGTACAGCATTGTTTCCTGTGGTTGTACACTTGGGTTTGAGCTCTCCCCTCTGGCTACATCTTTCTCCTTTTCACCAATGGTCCCACTCACAGCCTCTCTCTCCCTCTCTCTCCACAGCTGGCCCCCGAAAGGACACTCCCCCAGTCCCCAGCTGGGGGCCCCGCGTAGACCTGGAGTGGACACCCCCTCCTTCCCTTCATGATTCGTTTGTAGCACAGGTAACCCGCCAAGCGTCAGCTCATTCCCGGAGAGGCTGTGGTCCCCCACCTCCTCCATCCACCTGCCTGAAAGGGATAATGTTTCTCCACTTACCCACAACCTTCAGCCCTACCCTTCCCTTTCCAACCTGGGGCCCTGGGGTCATTCAGGCCATCCCCCTGCCTCCTCGCCATCTACAGGCAGGATCTCCCTCCCACATCCCCCTCTTCTCCACGTGCTCTGCAGATCTTGCCGGGTTGCTCCCTGGCCAGGCCTTGCCCACTGTGGGCTGGTTGGGAAGGGCAGGGGCTTGTCGGCCGCTGAGCTGGTGACATGGGAAGAAGGAAGTGTGGGTGGGGGCAGGGATATGAGCCAGAGAGAGTGCGTTGTCACCACCGCCCGATGCAGCCAGAATCTTGGAAGGGAAGGGCCTGTCTGGGGTCGGTGCCCAGGGCCAGCTCTAGAGGGGAGGGTGGTTGGCGTGTGAGGCCCTGAAGATGGGTGTTTCTGTTCTAGACTGCCCTTGTAACCTGGGGCCCATGAAGCATGTACGTGTGTACATATGTGTGTGCATGTCCCATGCAGAAGTACGTGTAACATTTCTGGCCCACATGCGTGTTTCTGGCCAGAGGGTCTTTTTGCTTTCATCAGACCCTCCAAGGCACGGTTCAGAGAAGACCCTGCACTAGTGATGTGGGGTTCCTCCCGAGGCTATGTCACAGAGCCGTTGAGGGTACTGGGGGTTGGGGTGGCGATTGGGAAGTTCAGAGGATGCCGTTGGAGTGAGAGGTCGTGACCCAGCTGAGGGCGCAAGTGAGATTTTGTGTGTTTTGAGGTGGAGGGAGGGGTAGATCCATGAGCGTCACCACCTCCTCAGTGCGTTCAGGACCACCCCTGCTCTCCCTCCCCCCCAAAGAAAGAGGTAAGAAGTTTATGGCTGTGTGCTGGGATGTGTGTGATTTCTCGTGTCCTGTCTGCACTGTTGGGAGGGAAGGATGTGTGGGCAGATGGAAGGATGGATCAGTTGGTGTGTTTGGAAGACAGGAGAGATGGTCCATGAGGCGGAAGTCTGGAGAGGTGGGTGCTTGGAAGCCTGCTGGGATATTTGGAGCAGTGGGAGGTTAGGTGAGGGGTGGGGGGTGCCGATGGCAAACAGAGAACTTCAGTTTTCTTGCTGTAAAATGGGACACACAGCATCCTTCCCCATGGGGATTGAACAAGCTAACATTAGGGAAATGCTTGGGGCAGTGCCTGGTGGGCACGTGATAAGCATGGGCCAAATGTTAGCCGTCCTCATCCTCATCACCTCAGCCGGGCTCCAGCAGCTGCTGTGACGCTGAGCACCCACCCTCCTGGTCCTTCTCTCTCTCTTTCCCTCCGTGAGAACCGCGCTGCGTGTGTCTTCCACGGGGACCCAGAACCTGGGCCCCTTCATGCTGCGCCCCCCTACCCCCCAACCCAGTCACATGTAGGACAAGCTCCTCCACACCCTCCCTGGGCCAGCCCTGCCCTCAGGAGGCAGAGCACAGGCTCAGGGGCTGGGAGACGGAGAACCACAGCCTCTGCTCTTGCATTAACTCCTCTGCGAAGCTGGGGGGGCGGCAGGACCCACCTCAAGGGATTCCCTGGGGATTAATTGCGTTAGCACATGTGAAGCCGTGAAGCACTTAGCACATGATCAGGGCTCACTTTGTCAGGATTGACATCATTGTTGTCGTCACCAGATGCTAAGGGGAGAGAGGGAGGAGGAAAAGGCAGCCGTGTCTCTCTGGTCAGAGCTGCTAGTGTGGAGGGCTCCTGCCCCGGCCCCTCCCCCTCCATGTCCACAGACTCCAGGGGTCTGGGCCCCCCGGGAGCAGTCCTTGTGGGGAGGGTCCTGGCCCGCTGCCACCATCTAACCTGTCACCCTCTTCCTGCTCCGCCCCGTCCAGTGGCGATGGATGATGAGGATGGGAGATGCTTACTAGACGTGATTTGGTGAGTAGTGGGCTCCCATCTCCCCCGCCCCCTTGCTCTCCCTCCCCTCCCTTGTCCCTCATCTCCTCAAGTGTCTCTCCCCTTCTCTCTTTCAGTGACCCTCAGGCCCTCAATGACTTCTTACATGGATCCGAGAAGGTGAGTACTGGGCAGGGCGAGGCATCCCCCAGGGCAGCAGGGGGCTGGGAGTCAAGACTCCCTGCCGCCCATGTTGAGTAGACATCTGCCTTCCAGGAACCAGGCCCCAAGGTCATGGCGAAGAGGGAAAGAGATGGCAAATCCCTGCCCTCACACCAAACAATTTCCTTGGTAAACAAGCAACCAGAAGCTAATAAAGGCAGTGGTGGAAAGCACCACACCGGGCAGCATGAGAAATAGGAACATCACTTTTGCACCACAAAAGAGGTTCCCAAGTAAATGAGTGGGAGGTTGGGGGTGGGGGGGCGAGGGCAGGGCTCCGTTAGCTGCAGTGGGCAGAGAAGTGACATGGAAGGTGAACCTGAAGGATCACCTGTGCTCTGACCAGGGGAAGAGCAGGTTGGAAGGTGGGAAAGTCTGACACGTTCCAGGGACAGAAAGAAGACCAGTGGGGCCAGGATGAGGGTGAAACTTGTAGGTGCTGAGACTGGAGTGGACAAAAATCAGCAGGTCAGGCAGAGGCTAGAGGAGCATGACTGAGGAGTTTGGACTTTATTCTGAATGTGGCAGGCAGCTCTGACAGGTTAGTAAGCAGCCACATGGCATATTCTGTTTGCACTCCAGAGAATGGAACAAAGCAGGGAAGAGTGGCCATCTGCTGAGCCATGAGGGGTTGTGTCAGTCACCCAGGGCTGCATGACAAGTTATCCCAACACACTGTGGCTTCTAATGACTTCTGATAACATTTGTTAGAGCTCTCAGTTTCTAGGGACTGGGAATGGGGGAGCAGTCTAGCTGGGTGTCTGGCCTGGGGTCTCCCCTGGGTAGCATTCAGGATGTTGGTTGGAGCCGTTGGCATCTGAGGGCTTGCCTGGGGCTGGGGGGCCTGCTTCCACAGTGGCTCACTCCCGGGGCTGTTGGCCGGAGGCCTCAGCTCCTCGCCACGTGGGCCTCTCCAGAGGATTGCTTGAGCATCCTCATGACGTGGCAGCTGGTTCGTCCAGAGCGAGTGACCCAGGGGAGAGAGCCAGGAGGAAGCTGAATGCCTCTTATGACCTAGTCTCCAAAGTCACACTGCATTCACTGGGAGCGAGTCACCATGGCCACCCACACTCTCAGGGAAGGAAAAGAGCTCCACTCCTCATGGGGTGTATTGAGTAATTTGCAGAGCAGAGGCGAGGGCAACGGGAGGTCGGCGGCCTGGGCCCCAAGGCAGGCGGTGGAGATGGTGCCAGGTGCTGACTTTGAGGAAGAAGTGTCCAGGCTGCCTTCTGACATGACCTGAGCAACCGAGTGGGTTGGACCGTTCCCTGAGACTGGGAGTTTGGGGCAGATCCCAGAAGTCCAAGGGCAGCTGTTGGATATTATTGAACTGGCCAAAAGTTGGTTTGGGTGTTTTTGTAAGATGTTATGAGAAAACCCAAATAAACTTTTTGGCCAACCCAATACCAGTCTAGCGTTCTGGAAAGGGATCAGCTAGAAACTGAGGGGCTCGGCTGTGGACAGACAGTGGGCACTTAAAGCCCGTTCTCAGCATTGAGGATACCTCCTGGAATGAGACCGGTCCCTGCCCTCCCAGACATGGGAACAGCTCATACAGCTGTGTCAGGGGAGCGGGGCACTCGGGGACAGGGCTGTGCAGAGGAGGGACTGCTTTCATAGGAAGGGACAGACAGACACGTGTCGGGAGGAGGTGGCATATGTGACAGGCCCTGCAGGATGTGTTACCAAAGAGGCAGAGGGCAAAGGGCCAGGGGCACTGCTTGGGTGAAGATGTGGAGGCAGGATTCTAGAGAGTTCCAGGCAGGCATGTCGGGGAGCCTTGGACGTGGTGTTGGGGGCTCCTTAGGATTTAAACTTTCAGCCAAGCCCGTTTCTTTGGGGCCTCTTTTCTGGAGGTGGAGTTTCCCGTACCCCTCGAACCTCCCCCACCCCCCGCATACCCCCCGACCTTGTCTTTGTCTTTGTGTCCTTGTAACCAGAAATTGGTTTTTGTTCTAGCACCTGGGCCCGCCCACTGCCCAGCTGACCTTTGACCTTGGGTGGGGGCGGGTCTTGTTGCAGCTCGACAGCGATGACCTCCTGGATAATCCTGGGGAGGCCCAAAGTGCCTTCTATGAAGGTCCTGGGGTAAGTGGCCTCAGCGGCTCAGGGAGGGCGGTGGGCGACTGTCATCACCCAGGTCGGCCGTGGTAGCAGAGTCACACCCATTCCCTGAGACACTTTGCCCTGGAGGTGGGAGGGTGGGGCGTGGGCCCTGATTGCAGAGTGGGGTGGAGATGAGGTCAAGGCTGCCGGATGCCCCCCTTGCCCCCAGGCTGTGCCTCAGAGAAGGAGGTGCAGTTCCTGGGTCCCTGGCCTTGGGGATCAGCCGCTACAGCACTGGTGTGGAGGCTGAGGCTGGCTCCGGAGTTTATGAGGGGGTGTGCTCCTGAGGAACGGGGTCTGGGGCATCTTGGGGGGCCTGTCCTGGCACAGCCGTGGCTGGAAGGTGACCCGGAGAAGAGGATCCACTGGTACAGACCTCCGTCTCCGCCTGGAAAATGAGAGCAGGGGATGAGCGAAGCCCAAAGCTGGCACGCAGTGGGCATCCACATTATTGAGCACCTACTGCATGCCAGGCCCTACCCTCTGCTCCCCCTTCTATGGCCTCTCCCCTCCCCTCTTCTCTCCCCACCCCACCCCCTCCTTCTTCCTCCTCCCTCCCCCTCCTTCATCATCATAACTATCATTTACAGAACACTTATCATATGCTAGACCCTTTACGGTAATTTTCACTTAATCCTCAGAACCACCATAATAACACATTCCAAACAATTGATCCTGCATAATATACATGCCTAAATTCAGAAAATAACAGTATGTTCATGTTATTACACTTATAAGTCAGTTAGAGTATGCATTATTCTTATCCGTGCTGCCCTCTCTTAATTTAACCCATAACGTCTCTGGTCAAGTTCTCAGCACCTCCCATGCGTGATGTCAGTAAATGTCACAACCGTCCTAGGAGGCAGGTTTAGCAGTTAGGAGCTCAGAATCCCCTGGTCTTTGGTTGAGGGCTGCACTTGAGCCTGTCCCGCCAGGCACTGCCCTTGCTTGGCAGCAGGGTGACCCCTCCCAGTCTAGGGGGCGAGGAGGGAGCAGTGCCCACCTCCCTGGGCTGTTACTAACAACAGTGACCTAGACAGTAATAATAATGCCAGCAGCAGTGACAGGTGATGTTTTTCGGGTCCTAGCTAGGGGCCAGGTACTGCTCTGAGCTATCCACGTGGAACTCAGAATCTTTCCAACAACAGGTTTTCACCCATTATCACTTGGTATCCCATGCTGTTAGCGTACTCATTACTTATGGAATATTTGCTCAAAAATGCATATGTGTATTGATTGTACATTGATGACTTGGATCACCATCCAGAAAGCACTTAAGAAACCTCAAACCCACAGTGCGTTTGGCACCGAGTAAAGCTGCTGCTGCTCCTGCCTTTAACAGAACCATGATCTTTGATCCAAAACCTCAGGGGCCAGGCTTGTTGTGGGATTCAGGGTTTTTCAGATGCTGGAAAGGCGATGCTGACTATGTGTGTGCTGCTTGTAATGTAACACAGTCACTTTTCTATGGTCACATTGACGGTGAGTCCTGTTACGTGGCCGAATAACGCCTTTCCCTCTGAGCACCAGTTGCATTCCAGTCAGGGCTTTACAGCCTAATGTTCTCAAAACATTTGCGGTTTTCAGAGCCTTTGGGGTTTTGGAATTGCAGATAAGCATCATGGGCCTGTATGGCTGTTTAGAAAAGGGTTTTTGTTACAGTCTGCTGATGTGCATAGGTGGAATAAACTGGCCGGATTAAGCTAGCCCCAGGGTGCCCAGCTCAGCCCTGGCGAAGCTGGGATTTGAACCTGGGTCCAGCCAATTCTTGAAGAAGGTTCTTTCTCTCCCTGGCGCCCTGACACCAGATGTCCTTTGCTTCAGCCCTGCCCTGGGCCCGGCCCCTTGCTAACCTGGGCTCTCTCCTCCTCTCCCTTCCCCGGCCTCCAGCTCCACGTGCAAGAAGCCTCTGGCAACCACTTGAACCCAGAGCCCAGCCAGCCGGCCCCGAGCGTGGACCTCGACTTCCTGGAAGATGACATCCTGGACTCGCCCGCGGCCGGGGGCGGCAGCGGGGCCGCGGGGGGTGCTGACCAGCCCTGCGACATCCTCCAACAGAGCCTCCAAGAGGCCAACATCACCGAGCAGACACTTGAGGCTGAGGCTGAGCTGGACCTGGGCCCCTTCCAGCTGCCCACCCTGCAGCCCGCAGACAGTGGAGCCGGCCCAGCAGGGGCTGGGGGAGCTGCTGCCGTGGCCACAGGGCCCCAGGCCCTCTTCTCAGGGGGTGCTGACCTGCTGGGGCTGCAGGCCCCACCCACCGTGCTGACCCACCAGGCCCTGGTGCCGCCCCAGGACGTGGTCAGCAAAGCCTTGAGTGTCCAGCCCTTCCTGCAGCCTGTGGGCCTGGGCAACGTAACGCTGCAGCCCATCCCAGGCCTCCAGGGCCTGCCCAACGGCAGCCCTGGGGGTGCCACAGCGGCCACGCTCGGCCTGGCCCCCATCCAGGTCGTGGGCCAGCCCGTCATGGCACTCAACCCACCCACCTCTCAGCTCCTGGCCAAGCAAGTGCCCGTCAGCGGCTACCTGGCCTCAGCGGCTGGCCCTTCGGAGCCAGTGACCCTGGCATCGGCTGGCGTCTCACCCCAGGGGGCCGGCCTGGTCCTCCAGAAGAACCTCCCCGCCGCCGTGGCCACCACACTCAACGGGAACTCGGTGTTCGGAGGGGCGGGAGCCGCCCCGGCGGCTGCCAGCGGGGCGCCCTCCGGACAGCCGCTGGCGGTGGCCCCCGGCCTGGGCACGTCGCCGCTGGTTCAAGCGCCCAATGTCATTCTGCACCGCACGCCCACGCCCATCCAGCCCAAGCCTGCCGGCGTGCTGCCCCCCAAGCTCTACCAGCTGACCCCCAAGCCGTTCACCCCTGCGGGCGCCACGCTCACCATCCAGGGCGAGGCCGGGGGTCTCCCGCAGCAGCCCAAGGCCCCCCAGAACCTGACTTTCATGGCGGCGGGCAAGGCCGGCCAGAACGTGGTGCTCTCGGGCTTCCCGGCGCCGGCCCTGCAGGCCAACGTCTTCAAGCCGCCTCCGGCCACCACCACGGGGGCAGCCCCCCCGCAGCCCCCCGGGACCCTGAGCAAGCCCATGAGCGTGCACCTCCTGAACCAAGGCAGCAGCATCGTCATCCCCGCCCAGCACATGCTCCCGGGCCAGAACCAGTTCCTGCTGCCCGGCACGTCAGCAGTCCAGCTCCCCCAGCCGCTCTCAGCCTTGCCGGCCAACGTGGGCGGGCAGATCCTGGCGGCCGCGGCCCCCCATGCGGGCGGACAGCTCATCGCCAACCCCATCCTCACCAACCAGAACCTGGCAGGCCCGCTGAGCCTGGGCCCCGTGCTGGCCCCCCACTCGGGAGCCCACAGCGCCGCCCACATCCTCTCGGCTGCCCCCATCCAGGTGGGCCAGCCGGCGCTCTTCCAGATGCCCGTGTCGCTGGCCGCTGGCAGCCTGCCCACCCAGAGCCAGCCGGCCGCTGCCGGGCCCGCCGCCACCACCGTCCTCCAGGGGGTCACCCTGCCCCCCAGCGCCGTGGCCATGCTCAACACCCCCGACGGTCTGGTGCAGCCCGCCACCCCCGCTGCCGGTGGGGAGGCCGCGCCTGTCCTCACGGTGCAGACAGCACCCCAGGCGCCCCCTACGGTCAGCACCCCACTGCCTCTGGGCCTCCAGCAGCCACAGCAGCAGCCGCCGCCGCCACCGCCACAGGCCCCCACCCCGCAGGCTGCCGCCCCAGCTCAGGCCACCACCCCCCAGCCCAGCCCAGGCCTGGCATCCAGCCCGGAGAAGATTGTCCTGGGGCAGCCGCCCTCTGCCGCCCCCACAGCCGTCCTCACTCAGGACTCCTTGCAGATGTTTCTGCCCCAGGTAACCAGCGCTGCCGGGGCAGGGGAAGGGGGGCTGCGTGAGGGGTGGGGCCCAGAGCTGGAACAGGATGCGGTTGAAGCAGCAAGTGGGGAGGTGCCCAGGGGTCAGGAAGGGCACCCAGAGCTGCCACTCCTGCCCCAGGTCGCCAAGGAGGAGGCCCCGGGGCGACAGAGCCCAGCTGACTGACACCAAGACAGACAGACGAGGGGAGGGACAGAGAGACAGGCTACCCTCTTGCTGGAGGGTTGGAGAAGGGTCCGAGAGGGAGAGAGAGTGGGCAAGTCACGGAGAGACAGATGGGGCGGGAGAGATGGATGCTGGGGTGGAGCCGGAAGATGACTCACGGGACGGAGGGGACTGAGCTACCCCAGGTCATGCCCCCTGGACCCTGGGGCTCCCAAGCCCCTGACCCCGGCTTCTAGCCTCTGGGTGCCCCCCCACTGGTTCCCACCACCCCCTTCTCCGGAGCCTCGGCGGGGGTGGGGAGCCAGGGTGTAGAGGCCTCAGGTCTGTGGGGGTGGCCTCTGACCCGTTGTGGGCTGCCCGTTTCAGGAGAGGAGCCAGCAGCCCCTCTCCACAGAGGGCCCCCACCTCTCCGTGCCCGCCTCGGTCATAGTCAGCGCCCCGCCTCCCGCCCAAGACCCAGCCCCGACCACCCCCGTCGCCAGAGGAGCTGGCCTTGGCCCTCAGGCCCCCGACAGCCAGGCCTCCCCGGCGCCGGCCCCCCAGGTAGATGAACCCCAGCAGCCTCCATCCCAGCGCAGACCAGCCCTGCCCTTTGTCCCCCTCCCTACTCCCTCCACGCGCTGTCTGGCTGTCCTGCCTGCTTCTCTGTCTCGCTGGCTTGGGAAGCGGTGCTCCCCTTGGCTCCCCAGATGTTTCCCAAGGGTCTCCTGACAGCCATGGATGCTTGAGACCATACTCTAGTCAGGGACACATAGTTAGGTCCTAGAATGATCATTTTTCTGTCTGGATAAGTAGCTCACATTTCCAGGATGACACCAAGAGGTCTAGATCCAAGCCTGGCTTTCCCTCCCCAAGGGGGTTTCTTGCACTCCTTTCCCACAAAGAGGCAAACGAAAAGACAACGGGGTTCTTTTCTTTCCATTTTTATGATAATGAAAGCAATCCTCTACCTGCATTCTGCACCTTTTATCATTTAGAAGTTCATCTTCGAGACTGTACTTCATTCTTTTACACAATTGCATAGTATTCCATTGTGTGGGAGTGGTATTTGTGTAACCAGATGTTGTTGGGAATTTAGGTCACTTTTGGTCTTTAGCTGTCGGATGAGCAAGGCTGCAAAGTACAACTCTGTACATATGTCTCTTTGTAGAATAAATTCTAAAAGGACATTGCTAGGTCTGAGAGCATATGCATTTATAATTGTGACAGATATTGCCAAATTGCTCCCTGTAGAGTATAAACTGGTTTAATACATTATCTGTGGTTGATCAGTGTCTGATCTGTGGTGGTTTGCTTCCACCCTCAGTGATATTAAACTTGGCCACTCGGGTAGGTGAAAAATAGTATCTTGTTCTGTTTTAATTTGTATTTCTTTTACTGTAAATGAGGCTGGGCAGGTTTTTATAGATTTAGAGTTTTAGAGTTATTTGTGTTTTCTGTGGAATTATCTGTTCATACCCTTGACTGTTTTCGATTTTGGGTTGCTGGTTATTTTCTTGTTGGTTTGTAGAAACTCTTTACATATTAGAGAAATAGACTTTGTCTCATATGAGTCATTAGCACATCAGCATATGAGAGGTTAGGATGAGCCCCTTTTATTCTAGAGGGATAGACGTTGCACTCATTCAAAAAGGATCCATGGGTAGGTAGATTAGGATAGGCAGAAAGAGGAGGAAATAAGATGAGCGAGGTCTAGGCAGGCAGAAATCAGCTGGACTTTGGCCTTCAACAGCCATGACTTCACTCTCAGGCTCTGCTACTCACCATGTGACTGGAAGCAACCAGCTTCTTCATTCCATCAACTGTTGTTTAGGGAAAAGAGAGCGCTAAGTATGTGCCAGGCCTTGTGCTAACCCTGGGCAAGTCCCTGTAACTGCTGAACCTCAGTTTGCTCATCTGGAATATGGGGATAGTAGTTTCTTTATACATCTAGTAGGACGAGTAACTGAGTTGCTACATGCTTGGCACAGAGTGAGCAGTCCAAAAATATTTGCTATTGTTATTATTACTTGGGGACTTTGTAGGTGGCTCAGTGGTAAAGAACCTGCCTGCCAGTGCAGGAGAAGCGAGTTCGGTCCCTAGGTCAGGAAGAGCCTCTGAAGAAGGAAATGGCAACCAACTCCAATGTTCTTGTCTGGGAAATCCTGTGGACAGAGAGGAACCTGGCGGGCTTTGGTCCATGGGGATCACAAAAGAGCTGGACGTGGCTTAGCGACTCAACAACAAATGATTGTTTTAGCTGTTGTGTTTGTGGCGTCGAGCGTGGGTCAGTCCAGAGGGACGTGGAGCCAAGATTTCCTCAGGTCATCTCTACACAGGGAGGAAAGGCAGGGGCCGGGGGCCACTGCAAGAGACTCAGGTTGAAAGTACTGTTTCGAGGGTGGTCAGACGTGGGCCTGAGTCCCTGGGGCAAGGGCAGTCCCCTCTCCGAGCCCTCCACCCTCAGCTGGAACTCGGGGCTGGTAGGAGCGCTTCTTGCGAGTGCTGTGGGTGAGAGCCGGGGCCTGGCACGTATGTGTTCTACCACTTAAGCGTCGCACACCCTGCAGGCGCTTGTCTGGACTTGCTTCTCCGGTGACCAACAGTACCAAAATGGTACCTCCCCCAAGCCCCTTAACCTCCCCGGGCCTCAACTTCCTGGCCTGTCAAATGGGTGTGAGGACAATGGCTGTTGTGAGGAATAAATGAATTAGTGTATATAAAGTGCTTCAGCAGGACTGGGCATGTCACAAGTCCTGGACTGTGAGAGAGAAGCCTGGCGAATTTTCCATGAAGGGCCAGTAGTAAACATTTTAGGCTTTGCAGGACGGTCACTATAGCCTAGAAATGGCTCTATATAAATGACTGAGCGTGGGTGGGCTCCCATAAAGCCTTACTTATGCACACTGAAATTTGAATCTCCTATCAGTGTCCCTGGAGAAGGCGATGACACCCGACTCCAGTACTCTTGCCTGGAAAATCCCATGGACAGAGGAGCCTGGTGGGCTGCAGTCCATGGGGTCGCTAAGAGTCAGACACGGCTGAGCGACTTCACTTTCACTTTTTACTTTCATGCACTGGAGAAGGAAATGCAACCCACTCTAGTGTTCTTGCCTGGAGAATCCCAGGGACGGCAGAGCCTGGTGGGCTGCCGTCTATGGGGTCGCACAGAGTCGGACACAACTGACGTGACTTAGCAGCAGCAGCAGCATCAATTTCCTGGGTCAAAGAATATTCTACTTCTTCTGACTTCTTTTCAACCATTTAAAAGCATAAAAACTATTTTTAGCTTGCGGGCCATCCAAAATGGTCGGCCAAGCAGGCGGCAGGCCCCATTTGGCTTCTGGGCCTTAGTCTGCCAAACCTTTTGAGATCTTTATTTTATTACGTAGATGTGCAAGGCTTCACTTACTCAGTCCCCTATTGGTGAACACTAAAGGTATCCAGTCCCACAGAATCTCTAACGAACACTCCTGTACATATTCTCATACCGGGCTTTGCATGTGCGTGAGAATGCCCGTAGGGTGAATGTCTAGAAATAGAATTGCTGGATTGGAGGGTATCCAGTCAGCCCTTTGAATCTGCAGATTCTGCTCTGTTGGATTCAACCACTAGTGGATGGAAAATATTTGGGAAAAAATATTCCAGAAAGTTCCAAAAAGCACCATTTGAATACGCTGTGTACAGACCACTACTTCCATAGTATTGACACTGTGTGTGCGTGCGTGCATGCTAAGTTGTGTCAGTCGTGTCCAGACCCCATGGACTGTAGCCCTCCAGGCTCCTCTGTCCATGGGATTCTCCAGGCAAGCATACTGGAGTGGGTTGCCATGCCCTCCTCCAGGGAATCTTTCCAACCCAGGGATTGAATGCATGTCTCTTATGTTTCCGGCATGGGCAGGTGGGTTCTTACCACTAGCACCATTTATTAGGTATCATAGGTAATCTAGAGGTAATTTAAAATATACGAAAGGTTTTGTGTAGGTTATATGCAAATACTGCACCATTGGTATAAAGGACATGAACATCCTTGGATTTTGGTGTCTGATGGGGTGAGCCCCTGTGGATGTGGACGGTTGACAGTATGCGCTGCCCAAGTATGTTATGGACCAATTCAGCTGCTCCTTCATGAGGTTCGTGCTGATAAAGGCTTCCGTCAGCTTCCTCAACCCCAAATCAGCGACCCGCTCACTGCCCACCATGTGAGACTCCTGTGCTTCTCTCAAATTCTGCTTGATTCGAACGTCTTCCCATCTCCCCATGGTCAGTTGGGATCTCTCAGTAAACAGTCCACTCATGTGGGAGCTTTAAGAAAAAAAATGTAATTATAAAAATAATTTCATGCTTCTCTAGAGGATTTAAAAAATACAGAAAAGAACGAAGAAGAAAAACAAGTCACCCAAAATACCAGCGTGCAGAAGCTGCTGGCAACATTTTTGGTATGAAGTCTCCTTTTAGCCTTGCTTTTCTTCTTCCCATCCATTTCAAACATTTGTCCCTTTTGACATTAGGTAGTATATTCACATGGTTCAATCATGGAAAAGCATTTTTTTTTTATTAGTTTTGCCAAATAATGACATGATATCACCATGGGTTTACATATGCTCCCCCTCCAGAACCCCCCTCCCTCCTCCCTCCCCCCGGGAAATCTCGTTGCACCAGTCCCAAGCATCAATCCTGGGCCGGCTATTGCTTAGACATATGATAATTAACATGTTTCAATGCCATTCTCCCATATCATCCCACCCTTACCCTCATCCACAGAGGCCACGAGTCTATTCTATACATCTGCGTTCCTTTTGCTGTCTCGCATGTTGGGTTCTCTTTACCGTCTTTCTAAATTCCATATATATGCGTTAATATACTGTATTGTTGTTTTTCCTTCTGGCTTACTTCACTCTGGATAATGGGCTCCAGTTTCGTCCATCTGAGTAGAACTGATTCAAATGCATTTTTCCTTAATGCTGAGTAATATTCCATTGTGTATATGTACCACAGCTTTCTTATCCATTCGTCAGTTGATGGGCATCTAGGTTGCTTCCGTGTCCTGGCTATTGTAAACAATGCAGCGATGAACATTGGGGTACACGTGTCTCTTTCAATTCTGGTTTCCTCAGTGTATATGCCCAACAGTGGGATTTCTGGGTCATATGGCAGGACTATTTGCAGTTTTTTAAGGAACCTCCACACTGTTTTCCATAGTGGCTGTACTAGTTTGCAATCCCACCAACAGTGTAAGAGAGTTCCCTTTTCTCCACATCCTCTCCAGCATTTATTGCTTGTAGACTTTTGGATGGCAGCCATTCTGACTGGTGTAAAGTGGTATCTCATTGTGGTTTTGATTTGCATTTCTCTGATAATGAGTGATGTGGAGCATCTTTTCATGTGTTTGTTAGCCATTTTTATGTCTTCTTTGGAGAAATGTCTGTTAAGTTCTTTGGCCCACTTTTTGATTGGGTCGTTTATTTTCCTAGAATGGAGCTGCAGGAGTTGCTTGTATATTTTTGAGATTAATTGTTTGTCTGTTGCTTCATTGGCTATTATTTTCTCCCATTCTGACGGCTGTCTTTTCACCTTGCTTATAGTTTCCTTTGTTGTGCAGAAGCTTTTAATTTTAATTAGGTCCCATTTGTTTATTCGTGCTTTTATTTCCAGTATTCTGGGAGGTGGGTCATGTAGGATCCTGCTTTGGTTTAGGTCAGAGAGTGTTTTCCCAATGTTATCCTCTAGGAGTTTTATAGTTTCTGGTCTTATGCTTAGATCTTTGATCCATTTTGAATTTATCTTTGTGTATGGTGTTAGAAAGTGTTCTAGTTTCATTCTTTTACAAGTGGCTGTCCAGTTTTCCCAGCACCACTTGTTAAAGAGGTTGTATTTTCTCCATTGTATATTCTTGCCTCCTTTGTCAAAGATAAGGTGTCCATAGATGCGTGGATTTATCTCTGGGCTATCTATTTTGTTCCATTGATCTATATTTTTGTCTTTGTGCCAGTACCATACTGTCTTAATGACTGTGGATTTGTAGTATAGCTTAAAGTCAGGTAGGTTGATTCCTCCAGTTCCAATCTTCTTTCTCAAGATTGCTTTGGCTATACGAGGTTTTTTGTATGAAGTCTCCTTTTAGCCTTGCTTTTCTTCTTCCCATCCATTTCAAACATTTGTCCCTTTTGACATTAGGTAGTATATTCACATGGTTCAATCATGGAAAAGCATTTTTTTTTTAAAATCTCTTTTCTTTTTGTCTGTTTGTGTGGGATCTTAGTTCCCTGACCAGGGATTGAACCTGCGCCCCTGCAGTGGAAGCCCAGAGTCTTAACAACTGGATGGCCAGGGAAGTTCCAAAAAGCATTTTTAAAGTATGGGGGGAAGTACCCCAGCCCATGCCTGCATTCCCAACCGCTCCCCATAGCCTCAGCACTTTTTGTATTTTCTTCAGCTCTGTGCATATACAACCTTGTGCAAGTATAGGCTAACATTTCTCGCTACCCAGCAGGTAGCACGTTATCCAGCCCGTGGGGCGCTTCCTCGGTCCTTTGTTACAGTGGAGAAGTACTCCTCTGTGCAGATGGGGCTGGATGAGCTTTTGTCCTCAGACGTGCTGTCCTGGTGCCCTTAGACCACGTCTAGCCTTTGGTCCTTCACACCGAGCGGCAGTAAACATCCGTCACCTCGTGTACGTGTATCTCTCTGGTCACTTCCCAGAAGCCTGTTTGCTGGATCAAAGCTCAGGCGCACTTAGAATTTGCACAGTGGCTGTGGAATTGCATTCCTCTGAGGCTGTAGCAAATGGTGCCAGTTTATAGACCCCCATGGGCAACACGTGAGTGCCTTTATGAGACATATGACTTATTTTTAACGTGCACCTGAACTTGGCTCCATAAGGCACCTTTGATCTGCATCTCTCTTATTACAAGGGAGGTTGAGCACCTCTTGACATCCTTAAGCCTTTTGTGTTTCTTTTTCTGCACTGTCTCAGATCATATCCTTTGCCCCCATTTTCCTCACTGCTTGTTATTCTTAGTGATTTCCAGAGGCTCTTTTTATATGAGAGAGATGAGCTTTGTCTAGGCTATGTTGTTGTTCAGTCACTAACTCGTGTCTGACTCTTTGCGACCCCATGGACTGCAGCACACCAGACTTCCCTGTCCTTCACCATCTCCCAGAGCTTGCTCAAACACATGTCCATCGAATCGGTGATTCCATCCACCATCTCATCCTCTGTCGTCCCCTTCTCTTACCTTCAGTCTTTCCCAGCATCAGGGTCTTTTCTAATGAATAAGTTCTTCGCATCAGATGGCCCAAGTATTGGAGCTTCAGCTTCAGCGTCAGCATCAGTCCTTCCAATGAATATTCAGGGTTGATTTCCTTTAGGATGGACCAGTTTGATCTCCCTGCTGTCCAAAGACTCTCACTGTTTACCTCAGTATGTCATTTGCTTCTTGACTTGGTTTGGGGGGAGTGTGTATTTGTCCCTGTATTTTTATTGAGGATGAGAATTTTTTTTAATATTTTTCAGCTTTTTGGTTATTTTTAAGCTTTTCATTTTTAGTTCATTTCAATCATATAGCACAGTTGTAAGACTAGAATGTGGGGATAATACCCATGCGAATTCTTTGCTCTAACCAGATGTTTTAGTTATCTATTGCTGTGTGACAGCTTATCTTTCTTCCGAAACTGAGCAGCTTGAAACAACAAACATTAACTTACCTCATATGATTTCTAAGGATCAGGAATCTGGAAGCAGATTAACTGGGGGATTCTGGTTTGTGATCTTTTGGGAGATTATAGTCAAGGTATCAGCCAGGGCTGAATCATCTGAAGATTTGACCAGGCTGGCCAGTCTGCTTCCAAAATGCTGCAGCCCTGGGACTTCCCTGGTGGCCCAATGGTTAAGGCTCTGTGTTTCTGCTGCAAGGGTGAGTGTTCGATCCCTGGTCAGGGAACTAAGATTCCTCATGCCGCACCACCCAACCAGAATAACAACAAAGATGGTGCACTGGTAGGGCTGCTGGTGGGAGAGAAGGCCCACGTAGAGAGAAACTGAGGCCTCCCCGAAGGGTAGCTCACAGCATGATCCACAGTCGGCTGCCCCTGAGCACATAATCAACTAGAAAGAGAGCAAGGGAGCTGCCCAGCAGAGAAGCCAGTCTTTTTTATAACCTAATCTTGGAAGTGGAGAAGGCAAGGGCACCGCACTCCAGTACTCTCGCCTGGAAAATCCCATGGATGGAGGAGCCTGGTGGGCTGCAGTCCATGGGGTCGCTGAGAGTCGGACACGACTGAGCGACTTCACTTTCACTTTTCACTTTCATGCATTGGAGAAGGAAATGGCAACCCACTCCAGTGTTCTTGCCTGGGGAATCCCAGGGATGGGGGAGCCTGGTGGGCTGCCATCTATGGGGTCGCACAGAGTCGGACACAACTGACGTGACTTAGCAGCAGCAACAATCTTGGAAGTGACACGTGATCACTTCCGCTGAGTTCCTATGGCTCTGTGGGAGGAGCCTGAAAACAGGGCGGTGGGGATCGCTGGGGGCCACCCTGGATTTAACCACTGTAAATATTTGGCCACATTTGCTTTAGCCATGGCCCTCTCAACATGTATCCCTTTTTCTTTTCCTAAATCATTGAGAGTCAATTGCAGGCATCATGCTTCTGTCCCCCTTCATATTTTAATCTGATTATTTCTGTTCTTGAGAATAAGAGCGTCCTCTCACTCAACCACCGCAGAGTCATCAAATCCAGCGCATCTAGCGACAATACTATTATCAAATCCACCGTCCATATTGCAGTGCAGTCAGCCGTCCAGTAATCGTGTCGTGGATCGCTGCCCTCTCGCTCAGCATCTGGTCTGTGTTGCCACTTCACCGTGCCATCGGAAGCCTGTGCTTAGGAGGGGGGTGTGCCAGGAGGGACTGTTCCCTTGGTCCTCACTCAGCTCCTCGCCTGTAGCACCCACAGGCTTTCTTCTCTGGTTTTCTCTGTTGTAAATAGTCCCACAGTGGCCAGCCCTGTGAGCAAGAGCCTGAATGTTCCTGATCACGAATTTCCTGCAGGCAAGATTACCAGGTCCACTCGAGGCTCTTCTGTTTTGTTTGTCTCATTTAATATCTATTTATTTATTTCCAAACTTTAAACTTTTTATTGTGTTTTGGAGTATAGCCAATTAACAGTTTTGTGATAGTTTCAGGTGAGCAGCCATACATGTACATGTATCCATTCTCCCCCAAACTCTCCTCCCATCCAGGCTGCCACATAGCATTGAGCAGAGTTCCCTGTGCTCTACAGTAGGTCCTTGTTAATTATCTATTTTGAATATAGCAGTGTGTACATGACCTTCCCCAACTCCCTACCTGTCGCCTCCCCCTCCCCACCCCCAGGAAACAATAGGTTAGGTTTTTAAGTCTGTGAGTCTCTTTCTGTTTTGTAAGTTCATTTCCATCATTTGGACTGGTCGTTTTGGTTCCCTGGCCTCAATGTCTCATCTGTGAAATGGGTCGGATATGATCACAGCTCTCAGGACCATGGAGAGAGCCCACGAGTGCATACACTGTTCCCAGCCACTGGCGCTGGGTCAGTGGATGCTGTCGGTGGTGGTGGTAGGAGGGGTGGATTCTGTGACCGAGAGCAGAGAGGTGCCAGCTCAGTGTCAGGTGCCCAGCTGGTGCCCGTGGTCCAATAGCAGTTGTCGAGGTTTGAGGTTCTTGGAGAGGCAACCTTTAGGGGGAGAAAGGTGCGCAGGACCGAGGTGCCCTGACTGAGGTGTGTTTTAAGTGAGGTCACTGTGTACCTGTTACAGACTAGTGCTTAGATTGCATATGCAGGCCTGATACACACACACACATGCACACGCACGCGCACGCGCACTCAAACCGGTACCTGCAGGCCCCATGACCCCACAGGCACAGGTCATGGACACTTAGAAGGGGACTTGTGACTCACGTGCTGGCATCCAGGGGGACCCGACCCTGACCTTGACCCATCCCCGGCCCCCCATGCCCTCCTCAACCATCCGCCCCCGCCCCACCCCCAGTTTGCAGCAGCCGTGGTCTCCCTGCTGGTGTCTGTTTTCCTGGGTCAGCTGGACGGTCGGGCCCGCCTGGCGCCCTCCCCCCTCCCTTGCTGCTGTGCTCTGCTCCCTGGCCACCCCTGTCTACCACCGCTGGGCAGCTGGTGTGGTGCTCCCGCCGCTGCTGCTTCCTCCTCCGCTGCTGCCCCCAAAGCCTGCAGAGCTCGCCTTCCTGTGGGGAGGGGGGACAGGGGAGGGGGTGAGATCCGAAGGCAGAGGTAAGGGGGTGGAGACAGATGGTAGGTCGAGAAGGGGTAGGTTGAGGGAATGAGGTAGGTGGGCAGGTAGGGGGTGGGGGACAGGTGTAAGGTGGGGGACGGAGGTGGAGCGGTGAGAAGGATGGGGGGGTCAGGACAAGGGTGGCCAAGAAGGGGGCGGAGCTTCTGGGCGGGAGCGGCCGGGTCGCCAGCATCTTGGGGCCAGGGGAGCCAAGGTTGGTTCTGACCCCCGCCCCCTCCCCTCTCCCTCCCTCCCCTGCCCAGATCCCCGCAGCGGCTCCGCTGAAGGGCCCCGGCCCCTCCTCCTCCCCGTCACTACCTCACCAGGCCCCCCTGGGGGACAGCCCCCACCTGCCGTCCCCTCACCCGGCCAGGCCCCCATCCCGCCCCCCGTCGCGCCCCCACTCCCGCCCCCCCTCCCAGCCCCAGAGCTTGTCCCGTCCCCCCTCAGAGCCCGCCCTGCACCCTTGCCCTCCACCCCAGGCTCCCCCCACCCTGCCTGGCATCTTTGTCATCCAGAACCAGCTGGGTGGTGCACCCCCTGCAGCCACCCCAGCCCCCACTGCCCCAGGCCCACCCCAGCCCCCCCTGCGACCCCCGTCCCAGCCCCTGGAGGGGCCACTGGCCCCCGCCCCCCACCTCCCTCCGGCCTCCACCTCCACTGTCGGGGCTGCCTCCTCCAACTCCGAGACGTCCTCCAGGCTGCCAGCCCCCACGCCACCCGACTTCCAGCTGCAGTACCCTCCCAGTCAGGGGCTCCACAAGTCCTCCACGCCCCCTCCGACCCTCCACCTGGTCCCCGAGCCCGCAGCGCCCCCCCCACCGCCTCCTCGGACCTTCCAGATGGTGACCGCCCCCTTCCCGGCGCTGCCCCAGCCGAAGGCTCTTCTCGAGAGATTTCACCAGGTAATTGGAGGCAGGGGCCGGCCCACCACCCATGCCCACCCCTGCCCTCCCCGCCAGTCCTGTTCCCTCCCCTTTCTGGCTTTCTCTTCACCCCCAGTCCTGGTTCCTGGCTGCCCCTGCTCCTGGTGTGTGTCGCCCCCAAAACCACCTGTCCCCCTCAGGTGCCCTCCGGGATCATTCTCCAGAGCAAGGCCGTGGGGGCCCCCACCGCCCCACAGTCCTCCGCCAGCCTGGGACCCCTCGCCAGCCCCACTGCCTCCGTGCTGGTCAGCGGGCAGGCTCCATCTGGGACCCCCACCACCCCCAGCCATCCCCCAACCCCAGCACCCATGGCCACCGCAGGTAAGGCAGAGGGAGCCCGCCATGGAGCCATGGGGGGCCTGAAGCGGGTGGGTGGGGTGACAGGGAGGACGGGTGGGCCAGAACTGTGGGCGCCAGAGCCCAAGGGTTGCCCAGATCTCCAGGGACAGGGATGGTGGAGGGGAGCGGGCTGTCTTCCCCAGATCCCCTCGAGGGCTACTCACGCCAGGGCTGCCACGGCCACCGAGGCCCAAGAACCAGAGCAATATGGGGTACAGGGTCTCTGGGGGGCCCTTTGTGCCCATGACCCCTGAGCCCTGTCTGCCCGCACCCCCACCCCCAGGCCTGCCTCCTCTGCTTCCTGCCGAGAGCAAAGCCTTTGCCAGCAGCCTCCCAACCCTGACCGTGGCCAAGGCCGCCCCTTCTGGGCCAGGGAAGTCCTCTGGGCTGCAGGTAAGGGGCCGCCAGAGTGGTGGGCTAGGGCCCAGGCGAGGTCACTGGGGAACTGGGATGGGACGGGAGGAGCAGGGGAGACCGGCCGGCCAGCAGGCAGGTAGAGATGGACAGAGACACAGCCAGGTGGGGGGTGAGACGCCAGGACAGTCCAGACCGGGGCATGTGGGAGACCAAGACAGTTGGATGGAGATCCACCCCCAAACACAGAATGAGGATAGGAGAGATGGCCTGAGAGAGACCCCAGGTGGTCACGGGAGAGTGAGCAGGTGAGAGATGGAGGCTGTAGGAGGAGGGACTGTGTCAGCTCAGGGCAGGCAGTGGGGAGACCCTAAAAGGAAGGACAGGGCAAGGTGGCCAGCGAGACACTGAGTCAGAGATGGCCGAGGGACTGCCTTGGGGTTAAGACTCTGCACTTCCAGTGCAGGGGGCATGGGTTCAATCCCTGGTCGGGGAACTAAGATCCCACATGCCTTGCAGCGCAGCCAGAGAAAAAAGAGAAGGTGGAGATGAGGAGCGTGGTCAGGAGGAGAGCTAGGATGGTGGTACCCAGGCCAGAGGGGCATAGACAGGGAGAGTGGAGGAGACTGAGGCAGAGACAAGATTCAAGAGAGCCTGAAAGGGAAGAACAGGCAGGACAAGGGAAATCAAGGTAGAGATTTAGGCAGGGGCGGGAGGAAAGAGGCCCCGCACATTAGGTGCCGGACAACCGGGGGGATTTGGTGGCCTTTTGATGGGCAGGGAGGAAGGGAGGTACCAGGTGGAAGCTGAGAGACCCAGGCCCGAGAAGAGGCTGGAGGAGGCGACCCAGGCGGAGGACACCCAGGGCTTGAGACTGCCTGTCACCCTCTCCTCACCATGCCCCCCCCAGGATCCAGCCCCAGTCTTCCCCACAGACCGGGACGCCCCATCTCCGGTGACATCAGTCCTTCCCATCTTTGTCCCAGGCTGGGGGTAGGGAGGCTCAGGTGCCAAGGGAAGGTGCCTCCGTCATGAAACCCCTCTCCCTGGCTTTTCTCTCCCCGCAGTATGAGAGCAAGCTGGGTGGACTGAAGAAACCACCCGCGCTTCAGCCCAGCAAAGAAGCCTGGTGAGCTCCTTGTGTGCCTCCCCTCGCAGCACCGCAGCGCCATCCCCCTCTGTGGGTTTGGGAACTGCCATTGGCCCCTCCACCTCCCCCTCTAGGGAGGAGGGTGGGAATAGTAGTGATTATAGGGTGAATGGACGAGGATTCCCTGCGGCTGTGTTAGGAGCATTCCTGGGCTGGTTTCAAGCGGGGATGGATATTTGGTGTGGCTTGGTCACCGCTGTGCCCTGAGCACCTCAGACCAGGCTGGCAGGCAGTGCCTCCTGTGTGGGGGTGGGGGGTGCGTGTTCAGATGGATGGAAGGATGCATGGGGGCTAGGATGAGGATGGATGGATGCTGCTCAGGCAGGTACGTGGCTGGACGGATGGCTGTTTGGGCGGATGGGTGGGTAAGTGTTGGATGCTCGCATTCTGTCCCTCTCTCCTGCCCTCCGTCCACTGAGAGGGTTGGTCAGATCCTCATCGGGTGCCTAGTCCTATGCTGGACTCTGGAAACTGAACAGACCAGGTCCCACCTCCACGGTGTGAAGCTGCTGGCCTTCAGCATTGGGTACAGAGAAGCAAGCATGTCTGGTGGGAGAGACAGCCATACATAGTAGGCGATAGTCTACTGCCCAGTGAGAAAGTGGATCTTATCAACCAACCAACCACCCAAGGGCTCAACCTCCCTGCCTGCCTCCCCAAGCCTGCTGCTGGGTTCCAGGTAGAGCGGGTACATGCTGACCCCAAGTGGCAGGATATGGTATTGCATGGAAGCTGAGTCCCAAACTCTGGCGTCTAACTCCCAGCGCTGCCTCTAGCTACTTTGGATCAGTGACTTCACCTTTGCAGGCCTCAGTTTCCTCCTCTGTAAAATGGGCATAATGATAGCACTTGCTGCCATTGGTTGTCCCCAGAGATGCAATGAGGAATACCAGGCACACGTTCACACACTTCTTCAGTGTCCTTTCCCTCATCGTTGTCTGCCTTGTGGCCTGGGGGCTCAGGGTTGGGTTCTGTCTCCTGGCCTCACCACCAGCTCTGTCTGTGTGTGTGTGGTCCTCTTCCCAACCCCCCTCCCCTGACCCCTCAGCTTCCTGGAGCATTTGCACAAACACCAGGGCTCCGTCCTGCACCCTGACTACAAGACGGCCTTCCCCTCCTTCGAGGATGCCCTGCACCGCCTCCTGCCCTACCATGTCTACCAGGGTGCCCTCCCCTCCCCCAACGACTACCACAAAGGTGAGACCTCCCCTGGGTGTGGAGGCGGGTGGTGAGGACCAAAGAGTGTGCAGGCGCCCTTGACTGCCTGTCCCTCCCCAACATCTGAGTCTCTGGACCTCTTCCCCGACAGTGGACGAGGAGTTTGAGACGGTCTCCACGCAGCTGCTGAAACGTACCCAGGCCATGCTCAATAAATACCGCCTCCTGCTGCTGGAGGAGTCCCGGGTAGGGTGGCCCATCACGTTTCTCCCTAGGGGACCCTGCCCTTTCCCCCTCTCCTCCCCCACGCTCCCCCACACCCACCCCCACTTCCCTGCCGCAAGGAGAAGGGAGGGAGGGTGGATCAGATCACAAGAAGGACAGTTGGGAATCTGTTCCCATCCATCCCCAGCTATCGCGTCCCCTCCTCCACCTCGCTTCTTCACAGGCTCATCTAATCTCCTCTCCCCCTCTCTGCCCCCAGAGGGTGAGCCCCTCCGCGGAGATGGTAATGATCGACCGAATGTTCATTCAAGAGGAAAAGACCACGCTGGCCTTGGACAAGCAGCTGGCCAAGGAGAAGCCAGGTGAGAGCCAAGGGAGCCCGGTCCCCGCCGCCTCCCCCGGGTGCGGCGCTTTCTCTCACCCCGCCACTGGGCGGCGCCCGAGCCCCGCCTTCCTGCCCAGTCTGAAAGCCCTGAGGGCGGACCTCGGCTCGCCCCATCATCGCGTGTCCATTTCAGCCCCTCAATCCTGGCGCTGGAGGGAGGGAACATTCTGCCATCCCAGGGGCACAGAAAAGCGGAAGAGCAGAGCCAGGACTGGGGTGAAGCCAGCAGAAGTTGGCGGGTTGCAGAAGTTAAGGTGGAACCCTCTGTACGGTGTTGAGGCTGCTGGCCCATTAGGGGGACTTGGGACTTGGGGAAAGGGTCTTGCCTGGCAGTGTCCTCGTGAGTGAAGCGTTTACCCCCGGGCCCGGCAGATGGTCAACACTTGGTGGACACCGGCTCCTCTCAGCTCTACAGGGACCTCCTGCCTTGGCTAACTAACCCCCAGGGTTTTCTTGGCCCCCTTCTCCTACAGATGAGTACGTGTCTTCCTCCCGCTCTCTCGGCCTCCCCGTCGCCGCTTCCTCCGAGGGCCACCGGCTGTCCAGCCACGGCCCGTCCCCGTCCTCGGCGTCCGGGGCCCCAGCCCAGCCCCCTCTGCACCTGCCCACCAAGCTGGTGATCCGGCATGGCGGCGCAGGAGGCTCCCACTCCGTGACCTGGGCCCGGGCCTCCTCGTCCTCCCTGTCTTCGTCCTCTTCGTCTTCCGCCGCCTCCTCCCTGGATGCCGACGAGGACGGCCCCATGCCCTCCCGCAACCGGCCACCCATCAAGACCTACGAGGCCCGGAGCCGCATCGGGCTCAAGCTCAAGATCAAACAGGAAGCCGGGCTCAGCAAGGTCGTCCACAACACGGCCTTGGACCCGGTGCACCAAACGCCGCCACCGCCCCCCGCCTCCCTCAAGGCTGCCGAGCCCCCGCCCCGGCCCCCGCCGCCGCCCCCAGCCCCGGGCCAGATGAACGGTACGGTAGACCACCCGCCGCCCCCGCCAGCCGCCGCTGACCGCAAGCCACCGCAGCCGCCGGCTCCGCACTGCCCCCGCCTGCCCCTCCGCAAGACCTACCGTGAGAACGTGGAGGCCCCGGGTGTCGGGGCGACCGAGGGGGCGGCGGCGGCGGCCGTGGGCAGAGCCCGGGGCAGCAGCCCTGCCCCGCTGCCCACCAAAGTGGACGAGGCCACCAGCGGGCTCATCCGTGAGCTGGCGGCGGTGGAGGACGAGCTGTACCAGCGGATGCTGAAGGCCGGACCGGCCGAGCCTGCAGCGGGCACTGGGCAGGGCAGCGGCAGCCGGGAGTCCGGCTGGGAGGCGCCCCCGCTGCCCCCCGCCAAGCGGCGCAAGTCCGAGTCACCCGACGTGGACCAGGCCAGCTTCTCCAGCGACAGCCCGCAGGACGACACGCTCACGGAACACCTGCAGAGCGCCATCGACAGCATCTTGAACCTCCAACAGGCCCCCGGCCGGACGCCCGCACCCCCGTACCCCCATGCCGCCCCAGCGGCCGTCACGCCCACCTCCCCGACGCCCCTGCACAGGCCGGACGCCTACCCGCCCTCCAGTCACAACGGTGGCCTCGGCACCAGGACGTTGAACAGATAACACCGGGCTGGACTTCCCTTCCCTGTCCCCTCGCTCCGCAGGGACCCAGCGGGGAGCGGGGAGGGGGGCAGCCAGGCGTCTGACCTCAGCCTCCCAGGGGACACGAGCCGGGGACCCCTTGAGTTTTTCTTGCCTAAGTTATTTGAGTCACAAAGGCCTCGCCCCGCCCCTACCTCCTGCTTCAGCCAGGTGGTTGGGTGGGGGTCGTGGATTTTGGGGAGGGGGGGCTGTAATGTACAAGGTCCCCCCTGCCAAAGGAGGGGGTAATCCTGGTGTGTCATTTCCTGTTTCTTCCCATTTCTTCCCATTTCCTGCCACGCTCCGCCCCTCCGCCGAGGGGAAACATGTGCATTGGCCAGGGAGGAGGGCTCCCTGGCGGTCCCCACCGCTCACGCGCATCCAGGTACCCGGTTTGCCCGCGTGGCTTCAATCTGTCCCTGCGTCCATCCCTGGCGGGGTCCGCGTCTCTCCAACGCCCCCGACAGGCCGAGACAGGAAACGCAGGGTAAGGGCGGCATGAGCCTGCCTCCCGGGGGCCGCCACCTGGCAGCGCGTGCCCGCGGGCCCCTGTGTCACATCTGTGTGTGTGTGTGTGTGTGTGTGTGTGTGTGTGTGTGTGTGTGTGT